>VCJC01002113.1:3956-15290 GCA_024140195.1 Backusella luteola | reverse complement strand
AAAAAAAAAACAAACAAAAAAATAATTTCGTGGTTTAAATATTTGTCCAGCATAAAAATTTAAACAGGACTGTGGTTGGTGCCTGTTGTATGCATGATGCTGCAAATCACGATTTACAGAAGGTGGGTGAAACACTGATGCATATTGAACAAGTTGAGGCGTTTCGCTATAGGATGTATTTCTATAGTTTTTTAATCATAAGCACAATTAAACAAAAATATCTCTTTCAGTACTTTGATTTGAACCAATTAGTGTTTAATTAATCTGCATTTTGCTAAAAGCGAAGATTTACTGTTGTGTGAACATATGAAAGCAATGCTAAAATAGTACCATGATTACAATATATATAAACTAGACTTTATTAGTATTTTAATTGAAATAAGTCAAGTATCATAAACGACATAGACATATATTTTTTTTATATTATAAAATAACTATTGGGCAATTTAGACTAATTTGCTGGTTCTTTCAATAACACGCACTTCAAATGGCTTAGCAATTTGCGTAACACCATTCTCCAAAGGAACTGAAATATCTGGTATACATGTGTTTCCCTCCGAGTCTATTCCCGGTTCAATAGAACATCTGGAGAAGATCGAAATGTAGGCGGATAAAATCTCTACCTCAGCCTAAAAATGTAGTATTAGCTATAGTAAATCCATCTATTAAGGCATCTACACAACTTACCAAATACATTCCTGGACATATTCTTCTTCCCCAACCAAAGTTGTACTGATCCCTTTCTTCAACGTTTCCATTACCAACTGAGGACATTGTTTTTGTATTATTCATAAATCTTTCTGGCATAAAATCTAGAGGTCTGTCATACACTTTGGGATTTCTGTGCATGTGATCCATACTTGAAACTACTACTGATCCTTTTGGGATAAAATAGTCTCCAATGAAAACTACGTAATAAACATAAACAGTATTCGTCAGTTAACTGAGATAAGCTCATTAAATCGGCATGGTTATACTTACTATCCTTGTTAGCTAAATGAGGAAGTCCAAACGGTGTTACAGGCTTGTATCTCATTACTTCCTTGATAACAGAGACACAGTAATTCAGTTTGTCATGATCTGAAAAGGTTGGAAGGCGGCCATTTTCATTGATAAAATTATCAATTTCCTCCTGGATATTTTTTTGAACATCTGGACGGTCACAAAGTATACCAAAGGCCCAATAAATAGTAGTGGATGTGGTGTCAGAACCTGCAGTTAGAGAATCAACAAAGATGATTACTTTGTTCTCTTCATCCAATGAAAAATTTTCATCGCCCAATGCCTTCATGATGTTGGGACCATCTATCATTACGGCTTCACTGATAAGTTTTTTTAAGTAAGGATCACGTTCAACATCGATATAATGAGCCATTTCTGATTCAACACCCAAGATTTTGTCAACAATCCAGAAACCGGGAAGGAAATTTGGGAGGTCTCTTGCAAACTTTGCTTGCTTTACCCCTTTTTTTAACAACTGAGAAAGCTTTAAAAAGCCCTCATCCTCGGTAGATTTAAATTGCTTTCCTAGACACACTTGACTGATAATATTGAATGAATATAGCTCTATTGCAAGCCAAGCATCAATATTTCCTTCTTTTTTTGTTCCCTCGATAAGCCTATTTGCAAAGTCAGTAGCTTCACGTTCAATAAGATCTACATATTGATCTACCATCTTTGGAGCAAGAACTGATAGCACTAAAAAACGAAAATTATCTAGTGAGTTACGCCAGTTACTTCACATACACTCTGTTATTAACTTTACCTGCAGAACGTGCTTTTTTCCAATAGTTACCCGTATAGTTTGAAAATGCAACGCCTTTTCCTCCATGACTGTAATACTTGGACGCAAATGTACTATAAGGACGGTCTAAGCACTTTGCCATAGCTTCATGTGCAATAATAGGGTCACTTATTAAGATCCATGTCTGAACACCCATTTTTAATTTGATAATGTCTCCAAGTTCATCGTGATACTTGGCAATCTGTTGACCAGGATATTTACCGAGAGAGAATAAATGACCTAAAGTTCATATTCATTTGCATTTAATTTACTTTGTAAAAAAGCGTGCACAAATGTATATATTTACCTATGTATGGATACGAATTCTTTGGCGATGGGATTTCCTTTATCGACTTATCTGATTCTTTTTTATTTGGCAATAGTCGGTAGGTTGAGTATGAAATAGTAATTGCGGCAAGTATACAAGCAAATTGATATGAGCTTTTTCGCTCAAAATTGTAAGACTTAAGAATTTCCATTATAAAAGCGTTAACAGAGCAATGGAAATGAGAAAATTCGTCTTATTTATATCTTTTATTTGATAAATAAATGTATTGGTTGGACAAAAATTCACTTGGGAATAGTAGATTACGTGATCTCCAAGCCTTGGAGTAAACGAACTGTTAGTAAACTTAAAAATAGTTGAATATCTCAATTAAAAAGGAAGTATCAAGTTATACATTTAGAGCTAAGTTATATAGTTTGTAATAATAGTATTCATAGTTTTGGTTTGTGATATTTTGATTACATGGGGGTCCTGGAGAATATGTATGAGTAAAATAAAGATCAGCAAAAAAGTTCTCAAGCTCGAGACTAGAATTACCATCTACCTTAAAACCTTGTCAATATGTACTTTAAATACCCCTATCCAAATTATTGCTAATCTAAAAATGCTCTTTGGTAAGTGTAGTCTGTTACATATAAAACAAAGTTGTTTGAGTACAACCATTTTATCGGTAAAATGGTCTTTTAGGTACAAAAATTAAAGTTTAAAACGGGAGCTGTCATTTGTATCTAAAAATTCGATCACACTCACTTCATCATCTTTTTAAATATTTTTATCAACATTACATCAATAGTACTGGTATTTTTTTAATTCTTAAAGTATATTTGTATATATTTGTAAATAAATCAAGTTCTCATAATTACCCTTCATCATGAATCTGCTAAACTATTGATATCATATTGCTTTTTATTCTATTAATAACATGATTTAAACCCTGTCCTTAAGCAAGTTACCCAATCCGTACCTTGTGGTACCGTCCTACTTAAAACCTGGAAATTGGATTGATGCATTATTTTAACATTGATTTTATAAGTATAAAAAGCTATAGTGTATTTGCCGGCTTACCTCTTTTGCTCCGTAAAAAGTTAAAAAATAGATTGAATGAAATTGGAAAAGGTATTCCCATTTCGAGGTTATTCAAATAAATCACATTGATGTATATATCTCCATATACTCTATTTCCATTCCATTCGAAAAATATCGAGTCGGATCTTTACTTTTATGTAAAATCAATGTTTACTCCAATAACTTAAAAACTACTATAATAACGGATCCTTATTTTTCGATATAGTTTAACCCGGTTAGTGAAACACTGTATATAGGAAAAAGGAAGCTTTTTTTGAATTATTAAAAATAGTTCAATAGCCGATGCCATTATGAAGTCCACATTTGAGTACAAACACGTAATAGATAGTTTTACCTAACACTTTTCAGTTAATTTCATAAATTCACGGAGAGAACAATAATGGGACTACTAAAAACAATAAGACTTAATAATAATTACCCAACATCAAGGAATCAAAGGCTTATTCATTGTAACTCCTATTATTTCCAATTATCATTTCGCGTTTCTTTAGTATAATAGTCTACAAGTCTACAGTTAGTACCTGGTTAACATATATCCTCTCTTCATGTAGATATATTAAATTTATTTATTTATTTTGTTAATCCTTCTCTAGCAAGACTCAAACAATACCCAATGGGCCTAATATCGGGGATTTTTGTCAAGAGACATGATCACACATTGCTGCTTGTACTACCTGCTATAATTGTTGATATGAATAGAGGTGCCCACTTTCTGGCAAAGTACATATTGACGCCATAGCCAGTAGTTGCACGCTTTTATATATAAGATTTTAAATTTAACCACTACTATTTTTCGACTTGTTTTTCCTCACCACCCTTCCAAACAATATACTTAATGAAGTATAATTTAGGTTTTTAAGTATAATAGTGGCCAAGGTTTTGTTTTCAATTTGCAAAAGTCATATGGTGTTCCTTATTGTCCACAAAAGGAACTCGAGGATAGTAACGGATGAAGTTATTCAAAGATAGCTGAATCAAATCTTTTTCATACATTGAGACCGACTTTAGATAATTTTTTAAAGTAACCTCAAACTACCAAAAACCACCATATGAGATATTTGTGAACTGAAACATTACTATACCAATTTTTTTAATGAAATTCACCTTTTTACTATGAAAGTCAAGATTAATCCAAATACATTTCGGCTTATTACAATCACTATAGGTACGGCTGAATTCACATGTGTGAATCGGTATTATTCTCATGAGAGGTAAAGTCATTGTGATCTTTTGTAGACACAAATTTGTCAAACCGATATCAGAAACCATCGACTGATACGACTGTATATATCCTAACTAATGGTGCAAAGTATAACCACTAATCGTGGGAAAGAGCTCTACTTGCTTTTAAAATAATAACAAAATAAGTTTAAGTAAACTTGCTGCTTATTATATTAGCTAAAGATAAAACTAAGTCCTTATCTTATAATAAAATAATGCTATCTATTAACTGGGAATTTTTCCACCGTTTTGGGGTGAAAATATTCCAGCCTTCTTGAGCAGCTAATACCATCTTGTAATATGATATTAATCTCGATATTCTGATTTAACTTCAGAATAATTTATACGAAATAGACATCTCTCTGGGTAGAATAGTGTAATAGAGGCCCGATACCTGACAATGATGCATGCATAAATTTGATCCCAACCATCAATTATTATACTAAAAAAGATAAATGATAAAAAGAAATATTTTTTTCAGAAAAAAAAAAAGAAAGGGATAGCAGGGGTTAAATAGGAGACAACATTTGCTGGATGTCACATTGTCAATTTACGATCGATTGCGATCGTCCAAAGAAATACTCGATATATTATAAATTAATTACGCTTACTAATACCTAAAGCCAGCATAATAGTTTATTAAGTATTGTCGTTATAATTGGGAGAAAAGAAGGCCTTAAAATTCAAAAGATTCAGTGATAGTATAGAAAAATGTTGATAGAGATATGGCTTACAGGAGACATAGAATGCCTAAGAAAATTGAAATTAGTTAGATTTTAAAAGGTTAAATGTAATATAAGAACTTTGAGCTTGTGCTCTAATAACTTTATATTCTAAAACCTGTACAGCCATTACTATAGATATAAAGGCACACTTCAAAAAGATTAAGTGGTTTCAAGAGTATATACTCACAAAAAAGCGCCTAAATGTAGGCGTATTTTTGATAATTAAAATTGAGGTACGATGGCCATGATATCACGCCATAAAACGGCGATCCATTCGTTTAAACTATATTTTTTATCGACTACAGCAACTTTGAAGCATATATCTAATGGTAGACAAATAATAAAGGTCCTTGCAATATCTGTCACTCCTGTCCACTATGAATATGTTTTATAAAGACTAAAAAAAATGATGTATTTGTAAAAATTAAACACATGAAGGAGGCCCTTTTACTTAGCCAAACTGTCAAGTGTTGCGATATGAGGTGCCACTTTATGTTTGAGGCAATGTTCCTACGTTAACATGATAAAGAGAAATTTATTAAATAGGAAAAGTAAGATCGAGTCCAGATGGACGTGTTACGAAGCCTAAACCTTAATTAACTTCTAATCGCATGATTGATGCATATTCAAAAAGCGTTAAGCAGCTCAGAGTACTCATTTAATTTTTAATATATATATTTTAAACATCGAGAAGATGCAACAATACATCTATTTGATTATAATCGTATTACTATCAAAACAGTGAGGATTAAAATAGTTTTTAAAAGCTTAAATATATGCTATGTTGACTCATATAGTTTTGTACTCCACGAAGTTGTATTTATTTTCCTTTCTCATTTTAGTTTCAAAGAAAATAACAAAAGGAATATGAATAGAAGGCGTATATTTCCTTTATGATTCTTAATATATTATTCATTTCCTTTTTTTTGTGGAATAAAGCGGGACAGTCCCTTTTTGCAAAACCTTTTGCAGCAATTAATCTCCCAGCTGAGTTTTCAGACCATCCTAAATATGTTTTAGACTCAATGGCGGTCTTCATAAACTTTCTATTAAAATAAAAAATAGGGCAAATGGTTCCTTTATTTATCACCCCCTTTTTCTGTTCTATTTCACATAATTGTGCTCCTTTTTTTGAGCATCTTTCATTTCTTTTATATCTTTACATACTTATAGGTATCTCATATTCTCAAAGAACAACAATATCTACACATTTAGCGAATTAAAAAAATGGGGGCTGTATGCTGTAAACAAGAAGAAATAGACTTTGACAGTGAAGGTTATTTAAAGAACATTTAATATATATTATGCATATCATCCTAAATAGCAACTTTTAAAATAGTTGAGCTTGTACACTTTTATTTACTTGAATCAATTGGACAAGGGGCCTTTGGAAAAGTTCGAATTGTTCAACATAAAGGTGATCAAAAACGATATGCCTTAAAGTATATCAGCAAAGCCAAGTGCATCGAACTTAATGCAGTAAATAACATTCTCACTGAACGGCGAATACTCGAGAAAGTATACCACCCTCTCTTGGTAAACTTGCGCTTTGCTTTCCATGATTCAGAGAATTTGTTCATGGTTCTTGACCTCATGCTTGGCGGTGATTTAAGATTCCACTTGGAACGATTGGGTCATTTTAGTGAACTTCAGACCCGCTTTTTTGTAGCAAATCTTATTCTGGCGCTTGATTATATTCATAAGCGTAATATTGTTCACCGGTATGTTGTAAAATCTTGCTTGTGCCTTTTTTTTTAATTAATCACATACAATTGTTATTGTATTCCTGGTATTTTAAATAGCGATATTAAGCCCGACAATATCCTGCTTGATTCCAATGGACATGCTCATCTTAGTGACTTTAATATTGCCACTCAACTAACACCTCAAAAACCCTGTCGACATTCGAGAGCAGGAAGCTTAGCCTATATGGCACCGGAAATTATAAAAGAGGTCGCATACGGAAAAAATGTCGATTGGTGGAGTTTGGGAATTACAGCCTATGAGCTTTTGTTTGGCAAGGTAAATATATTAAGCTTAAATATTTTCGCCAATTAGCATCATTTTTTTTAATTTTACTTCTGAATTAGCGTCCATTCGAGCGATCCGAGAACGATGATTTAAAAACCTCGATATTGTATAGTCCGCTAGAATTTCCTTCTGACATCAATGTATCATCAGAATGCAAGGATGTGATTAGTAAAGTAAGTCTATGAACAGCGTTTTTTCTGATTGTCCAAATAAGTATATTAATGTTTTGGACACCAGCTTCTCGAGCGAACACCAGAAGAACGATTGGGATCACAAAGTATTGACGAATTAAAGTCACACCCTTGGTTCCGCGGATTAGATTGGCAGCTATTAGAGAAAAAAGAAGCCATATCTCCATTTATACCTAATGTAAGTTTAGAGTAAGACAGAATAGACTAATTCCAACAGTTACTCAACAGTAGTTTAATTATCCTTTTTTTAGAGAACGTCATCTAACTTTGATGTGGTTCACGAAATCGAAGATCTCCTTTTTGAGGAAGAAGCGCTTCGCCCACGCAAAACATCATCTTATGTGCCAAATGCAAATACAATCAAGGATCTACTAAAACTGGATGATTATTACTTAACATACGATTATACAAAGGGGGAAAAATACAGGGATCATACAGTGTCACAAATTGGCCAAGAAAGTAACTCAAGTACAGTATCGGCTACCACTATATTACGGCGAGTAGGCGATGTTTTAGAACAAACTAAATATAAATCACAAGGATACTATGAACTGACAGATATAAAAAACAGTACAGCAAAGACTGTAAAGCAGACATAATTTCTCCCGTATATTTACAACACTTCATTTGCATAAATATATATATATACCAATACTAGATTTAAAGCACAGATTTAAAGCAGGAAAAAAACCAAAACCATTCATTTATTTTATATCCTTTTTACTCTACTTAATATCTCATGCGTGCATATATATTCTTACATTGTTGTTATATTTATTTATTAAACAATTTAATATATATAAAGCCTCCCAATTATATATTCTCTTTTGAAGTTAGACCAAAACGCTCTTGTTCAACATTATGTATATTGTTTATATAATTCTTATTCACTAAATTCATCCTCAGGGTCTAGATCAGATTCATCTGAACTTGACTTTTTTAAGCGATTAAATATATCCAAAACTGAACTTGATCGATTTGAGATGGCGGTTTTAGGTTTATCGACATTAAGCCTATTTTCAAAATCACGGCGACCATAAAAGTTGCCAGTGTCAGTGGTTTTACGGGTGACTGGTTGAGGCTCGGTGATTTCAGCAGGAACAGATGATAGCCGAATAGTCTCATCCTCCACACTGGAAGGAGGCCTACTAAATGAAAACGGAAGGGGAATTTCTTTAATAGCACGATAGTTACCACAGTTGTTCAGGTGCTTTTTTTCAAGAGGTTGTGAATCAATTTATACGTGAAATGATGATTTATTTTTGAAGACTTACTTCATTTTCCATTCTAAAAAAATTCCATTGTAATCGACGATATGCTTCTAGCATAGCTGCAATAAACCATAGTAGTTCTCTTCTAATATTAGGGGCAAAATTTAGGAGCCATGAAAAACGTAATAAAAAGTTAACAGGCATTGCCAAATAATATGACTAGAATAATAAGCTGTTTAATAAGTTTTATCAAACGTATAAAATTGAACTTACCCATTTATAAAATACAATGTTTTTTCTTAAAAGAAAATTTCTGCAATGCGGCTCGAATAATCCCCAATCCTTTCTGACATCCCAATATGAAACATAAATCGAATTCACTATACATGACACGATCCACGCAATGTCCACTGCCTTCGTTCCTTTTTATACCTTCATTTAGTTGATAGTCTTTTTTTCTAATTCATGTTTTTATTGTATTACCATATATTCTTCGGTACCCTGTTATTAAAGTTGCTAATATACTTGTAGTATATTTCAAACCATTATAAACATGTACCGATTCTTTTGAGTCTATATAACGTCTTACACATTGCAGCAAACGCCACCAAGGTGGGAGTGATGCAATTATTGGTGTATACCAATACTTCCATATAGTACAGTGAGTGGCAAGCTGATCCCAATGCCATGCATAGCTGCAGAAAAAATATGAGCTTGTCCAAAAAGAATAGGCAAGGCTGTTTAGTTCATCGGCAATAAAAAAATCGCGAAATTCGACCGGGAAGAATAAGCTAAAGATAATCCGCCCTAGAGAAAGAACGAACCAGCGTCGAGAAGAATAATACAAAATAGGGAACGGGCAAAAAAGAATGGCTACTAGCATTACAAAAAGAATGAGCGGGCATAATTCAGAGGGTATTGCTGGGGAGAAGCATTGGGATAAATCTATATACATAATGATGGATATCAAAAATAACATGAATGCAGGCAGCTTGATCATACTATTAATATATAGCAGTTCTTTCTCATTCAATATATTAATTGTTACCTCTGCAACTTGATGATAACTCAAGTTATCCCTTGGATCAAATTCAAAAATAAACTTGTAGTTAATATGACAACGGTGCCATACCACAATATTTACAGTGAATCCCAAACAAAACAACACGGGTATACCAAAACATGAATACATCTGATAATTATAAAATATATTTGGTAGTGTGGATTGTGTAGCCAGCTCCACAACACGACCAAAAATGGCAATTGACAACCCTATAAAAAGTCCTGTTCGCCATATTGCTGGTGTAATATGATCATCGCGCTCTGGTATTCTTAATTTGGACATTCCTCTTCGTCGATGGCCATCTGCAAACTCATCAATAAACAAATCCTATCCATATATTTTAAAAAGGATGACTTTCGATATTCCATCGTTTTTATTTTTACCTCTGTCTTTTTAAAGATTTCGTCTATTTTGTTTGACTTGACCCAATGATAGCTCCTGATTTTTCGTAAATAGAGGGGTCCAATCCTTTTATTCGTTGTCTTTATATCCCAAAAATTAATCATCTTCATGGAAATAAGAACACTCCCCCTTTTTTTTGACGAATTGATTCATTACCTTGTCGTATTTTTTAAGTATCTTTCGAAACCCAATGCCATTCAAGTCCTAGAAGCAAAGCATGAAAAACTCAACTATTCTTCCTTTACTATGTTAGTGCATGCATACCCTATAAGACTTTAATAGCTCTAAGCTTCTATAAAACTCGGTGGTTGCCTTTTTTACTCGATTTCTGGCCACCTTGAAAACAATATTAACACTTTTTTGTACAATCACGCCATTTTCCCTAGATAGAATATTGGTATTACCACATACATGATAGTTCATATGATGTTTTCTAGGAATTTCGGGAATAGGAAAGGTATCATCTGTGGGTTTCTTTCCTCTAAACCAATCGATCAGATTCAAATGATGGTCAGACGATATCATGTCATACGCATCCTGATAGCTTTATGAATATCTTCATTTCTTCATAGATTTGTATTCAATGTTTTTACAATTCACCTTCATGTATGTTGCTCTATCGGTATATTGATGAATGAGTTGTATTTGCACCTTGAGAGCTTCATATTTTTCTATGGCCTCTTTTTCTTTCTCTAATGACATTTTTTTAAAGATCCATGTATGTTGTTCTCCATTTTTTTTAATGCTATTCTACAGTTAGTCATACCATCATAAAATTTGGAAATCTTATTTAGATTATCATCCAGCATGGTAAAAAATTGTTTCTCAGGTTCTGATCCTTGTCTCAATGCCTCCGATATTATTGAAGTTTCCGTTTGTTGATCTACACCCAAAAGTAAATAAAAAAAAAGCTTAATGAACCCATGTGATCTTATGCAAGATGTTTTATTTGTTTTTTTTTTACTGCTTTAAAAAATACCTGACCCCGTAATGTGCTGTGACGATATTTCTTCTTCTGCACCATATTTTAGTCTACCAAACAAGCTATTCGAAATGGGTTGTTGACCAGTTATCGTCCACGATTGGTTTTCCGTGGTTGCTGTTGCTGTCCGACGCGGTTTCATTTTTCTTGAGGAAACAAAAGATGACGTACTCGTCCCTACGGGCCGATTTTCATTCTCTTTGTAGAACTTGTCAAAAGTGCATAAAGATAATTTGTGTGAAATTACAGATATAAAAAGCAGAAAAATGAAGGCTGCGATGTTACCTTTTCGGTAGCCTTCAGCTTTTTTTTTAGTCCTTTGTAATTAATGTAAGCTTTTCTCCACTCGGAAA
>VCJC01000211.1:0-14050 GCA_024140195.1 Backusella luteola | reverse complement strand
AGAAAATAGGTAAAAAAAAAAAAAAAAAAGGAATTAAAGAAGAAATATCCAGCAGTTTTAATTACTAATAAAAAAAATACCGTATTTTCATTCTAGTCCCAGAGGCGTTATTTTCCTACGCAGACTATGACAGCAAACTGAAGGATCACCTTTCAGCCGCCCATCACCAATTCGATCGAAAAACAGGAGAGGCTTTTAACTTTACTTTAACATTTGCCCCTTTTCCAAGGTTACAGGTGTTTAGTATTTCAAGTACCGGAGAAGCAACTATATTGGCTGATATTACTCACCGAAAGTCCAAAGACAAGGCACCAATCCGTGCCTCATATATCCATTCTTTTTGGATCACCGAAAACTACCTTATTATCCCAGAAGCCCCCTTATACTACAAGGACAGAGGACTAAATGCAATTTTACATGGATCCGTTATTTCTGCAATGAAATGGGATGGCGATGAACCGACTTATTTTCATGTTATTAGCCGTTACCCTAAACAATCTGGCCAGAATGGGCTTATTACCTCCATACCATTCCCTGGTTTCTTTCAGTTTCACACTGCTAATGCTTATGAAAAAATCGATGCCAATGGTCATACCATATTAACATTGGACTGTGCGTCTTTCTCTAATGGTGATATATTATATCAGGTTCATGATTATGGCTTGCCCAGGGACAAGTGTGCTAGTTCCTCGGAGAAACACGGAGCATACTTTAATGGAATCGCCCTCCCTCCACCCCTCCAGGAATCGTTTGCTGATCTTTGTCGTTATAAATTGAACTTGGATACAAACACAATTGATGAAAAGATAGTTATGGCAGAAAACATTGAGTTTCTTCGTTTTAATCAAGACTACATGATGGAAGATTACACCTATGTATATGGTTGCGAGTTAAAATTAGGCTCTGGTACATCTCGTGGTAGTACAGGAATTGTCAAGGTCAATGTAAAGGATAAGACTTCTATCAATTATCATGATGACGGGTATCTCTGCTCTGAGCCTATTTTTGTGAAACGCCCTGGAAGTAACTTGGAAGATGATGGTGCTCTCTTGGTATTAGCTAATGAATCTGGATCGTGTTATTTGGTTATACTCAATGCAATTGATCTGAAGGAGGAAGCTCGACTTATGATAGGTGGTTTTACTCCTACAACTTTTCATGGTTCATATGTTGATTATGAATTTAAGTCAGTGAATGTGAACTGATTGTTTAATTGTACGAAAAACCTCAAAGTTTAAACATTCTCTCTTTAAAACTGAAATAAAAAAAAAAAGAATGTCATATGCTAGTTTAGCAATGTTGGTTCATTTATTATATTGATGTGCTTAACTTTTAGTACTATGAATTATTCTTAATTTTGATGGGGGTTTCAAAAACTTTATTTCGCTATAAATACTGATGGATAGCTATATTAAAGACGTGAGTATAGGAGGCAATTTTTATAGGAGCTTTACATCATGCTTTTGGTCTCAGTTAAACCAAATATTTTGAAGTAATGCAATAGGTATCAATCATCCCAGGCTTACATTTCTTGGTAAGCGAAAATAAGGAGCAACGTAAAAATAAATCAATGGCAGTGATATTATGCAAACAGGGTAAAATAAAAAATTAAGATATACGAATAAAGATGCAGAGTACGCAATCAATCAATGTATATATGTCATTTTTTTCCCTGAAAAATAGGGTATTAAAAATATATCTAAATTAGACATTTTATATAAACAAGGATAGATTTAGCTGATATCCAGGTAAATAAAACCGAACAATAACAAATCTGTTGAAGCATGAAATTAAAGTTATCTCTATATTGGTAAACATAACGAGTAGTATAATTTAAAAATGAAGTTTATATTTTCTGCAATAAAACAAAAACTGATACATATGGTGAAATTTTAAAACATGGTCACACAGCCCCTTTGCATATTATAGAAATTGCTTTCGAATGCTGTTATTGTACAATCAGAAATACTATACTTGGGGATGGATGTGATTTAGTTTTCCCCTCTTTGTTTCTATAAATAATTAAAACATTTACGATCTAATCAGATATATTATCCGAGGGTATCTACAAAAAAGGGAAATATGATCAGTAGTTTATGTAGAAAAAATTAAAAGCATAACATTTAGTCTATGAATTCTTGATTCTAAGCAATGCACGTTGAAACTTAAAACAAAGAAAATGTAATAGCATCCTTGAAAATGTACCTGCAAAATATCACACTAAAATGCCTAACTATTTTATAAAAGTTGCATTAATTACATTCTATTTAGGGAGCATTTATAGCTTAAATGTATACGAAGGATAGGTTCTTATAAGCCATATTTTGTTATCAGAGGAATATTACTTTAAAAAAAAAAGAGGATATGTTCATTTTAGAGATATTTCAATGGCATCGGTATTCATTTTTTCCTAGGACTGGCTCAACAGAATTAGAGATTAATTTGTACGTCATTATAAGAACTTGATTTAATAGATATACCAATTACACTGAAAAAACTGATGATTTCATCTTAAATCCTCAGTGTCGTAATTAGTAACTAAAGTTTTAAAAATTAAGAGTATTAAAACAATTGAAAATATGTAACGTTCAATATACTTACCTTCTCGAAAGTAGAAAATACCATTATCCGTTATAGATGTTTTTTTTTCTCGGAGTAAGTTTTGTTTTGGATATTTGCAGATTTGAAGACAAAGTAATGTAGGAAGGAAGGATTTATTATATTATGCAGATACAAATTTAAACACTATTTTAAGAAGAAACTTTGCATGTTCTGTAATAACACAGTCTAAAATTCAATTACAATGACACGATTATTCTACTTGCCATTCCCTTTTTTGTAGTGCAAAGAGAAAGCATACCTATCAAATGGCCATTTGATAATTTGAAAATGAGATACGGAGTAATTTCAACAATTAGAGTATTCAAAAGTCCAGCCTATAGTGTGGACAAGTTTAACTTCAATATCCCTTTTTTATTCTTTCATTGCATTATTTCTTTTCTTTTTTTCACTCTCTCTCTTTTCTATACTAATTAAAATCAATAAACGAAATGTTGGTGTTACTTTTAGTCCTTGGAAGTTTGGCTATAGCGTTAGTTCTACACCTTAATAAACTATACACAAATACCTTCAAGATGTTCCAAAGCGTCCATACGAATAAATTTATCAACATCCCTGAAGTAAAAAATCCAATTGCTCTCGACTCAATACGAGGAACTATTCCTACCTGGTTAAATGGTATTATGTACCGAATAGGTTAGTAAATTATTTGATATTAACTATTAATTCGATATCTGTTTACTTATATATGATGATATTACAAAGGTCCTGGTGTTTTTCAGATTAAGAGAAAAGATGGATCTGTTTTTTCTATCCAACATGGGCTTGACGGTTTACCTTTTGTGCATCGCTTTGAAATCTCTGGAAAAGCTCAAACAGTGAAATATAATTCTCGCTTAACAGCTAAAGCTCTCGAGTCAGTACTCAAAGAAAAAAACAATACGAGCCTTATGTTCTTTGGCCATTTTCAAGACATATCTTTTTATAAATGGATCTATAATTTCTTTTTACGACTTGATGAGTTTGGACTGAAACCACTTTTATTCAAAAGAATGAAACCAGAACACCAGCTTATTGGAGTAACTGTCACGCCAAATTTTCCTTTGCCTAAAGGTCATAATGGTATTGGTCAAGGTCGACATAATCTAGTAGCAAAAACCGATACCAATTTCTTGCAGAAAATAAACCCAGTATCCTTAGGTAAAGCTATTTTTACACTTTTAAAGACGCACTAGTAATACCTATGTACATATTAATGTACTTATTGGCTAATGATATCATCGTTAAATATAGCTCCTGAGAAAGTATTTTCTTACGATGACTATGATAAATCATTAAACGAACCTCTTTCGTGTGCACACCCCCAATTTGATCCTGAAACAGGAGAAGTGGTCAACTTTACCTTGCGAATCGCCCCTTTACCAGTTTACAAGGTCTTTACTGTATCTAGTAAAGGAGAAACCACTGTCTTAGCTACCATAACTCATCGAAAAGATGGAAAAGGCTCTCGCATAAGAGCTGCATACATTCACTCATTCTGGATGACCAAACATTTTATTATTATTCCAGAGTCACCGCTATTTTACTCAGGAATCGGCATGAATAACTTATTGCATGGAACAGCAATTGCATCACTGAAATGGGAAGGGAATGATCCCACGTATTTTCACATAATCAGCAGGAATCCACGTACAGCAGATGGAAATGGATTGATTGGGTCCATACCATGCAGTAGCTTTTTCCAATTCCACACCGCCAACGCTTTTGAAAGCGTAGATGCTAGAGGTCATACCATATTAAACTTGGATTGTTCATCGTTTCCAAATGGAGATGTTATATATAAACTTCATGACTTTGGAATACCACGAGAAAATTGCACTTCCTCAACAAAACCAGACGACGGTTATCGTAATGGAATAAAAATGCCCCCACCCAAGCAAACATCTTTTGGAGATCTTTGTAGATACAAGGTTGATCTACATCTATTAGAGTCCACTGAAAAGGTCGTCCTTGGTCGTAATTTTGATTTCCCTCGCTTCAATCAAGACTATTTATTCAAAGAATACAAGTATCTATATGGATGCCAGATGTTGGTATCTTGTGATAAAACCGGAAAAGAATCAACAAGCATAATAAAAATTGACTTGGAGACTGAATCGTTTAGTACTCGTTACGAAGAAGGTGTAATGTATTCCGAACCTATTTTCGTGCAGAATCCTGATGGAGTTTCAGAAGACGACGGTGTTCTTATCACACTAGCAAACCAAAAGAAGTGCTGTTACCTTGTTATTTTGGATGCAAGAAACCTAAAGGAACTATCACGCTTTAAAGTGGGCGTATTCAATGCCACCACCTTCCATGGGTCGTATATTGATCATGAATTCAAACAGGAGAGCATTCCAAGCAACTTGCCCGAAAAACTGGTCCCTATGAACTAGCGAATAGAAAATAAAAACCTGGGGAAAATGGAGCTTGCCATAAAATTTGTTTTATAATAACTGTAAATGAAGCCACCAAGATCAGGATTAAATAGGGAAGGTACAACAATACGATTTTTTTAGGCTTGGAGTGAGTGATCGGAATGCTTTACTGTTGTTTTTGCTCACTCTGCATTCAAAAATATAAACAATATAATAAAATGAATTAATACATTCATTTCCATACTGTGTTTATCCCTCCTCTTTTACTTTCACATTGATTTTTATGAAATATAATTTAAATAAAAAAGTCTAAATTTCCCCAACATGTGTGACAGCCCCACAAACCATTATTTAAAAACATGAATGTTGTTTTTGCTTAGCGGCTTCAATAAACCGAGTATTATTAAGAATCGTTTATTAATTTATTGTGTATCAGACACATGTCTACTCCAAATTTATTGTAGTTTTTGACGTGGTGAATCTTTTGCTCCAAGCGGCAAATCATCCTCCTCATCATCGTCTTCTTCACCCCCTTGTGGATTGAAATTACCATACATGCCTTGCATACCTGGCTGCATTCCTTGTTGCCATGTTGGATACTGACCATACTGCTGCTGCTGCTGCATCATCATCATGGATACACGAGGATCCATCATCATATTCATCATGTTTTGATTTTGCTGCAACATGTTTTGGTTCTGCATCATGGGTTGGTTTTGAATCATATTCATCATGGGCATTTGATTCCCCATCATCATTGGCATTTGGTTGCCCATCATTGTCATCATCATTCGAGGATCCATCATACCCATCATACCTTGATTCATCATTCCCTGGCTCATCATGGGCTATACATTCATTGATAAGGTAAGCACACTTGTATAATTTCCTTCATTTCACCTTTTATATATATACATACCTGAGATTGAATCATTTGAGCCCTTTGTTCCATCAGATAACGCTCCCTCTCCCTTTCCATTAATAGCTCTCGATCCATGTTGATATTATTATTCAATTTAATCTTGTTTGACTCCTTTTGTTTCTTGTCATGCTCTCGCTGCGAAATCATACCGACCAAACCGGCGCGAGGCTCAGGAGGTTTATTTGGCACCTGAATAAGTGGCTGACCCATTGCTCTAGCATATCCTTCTTGGTCCCTTGCCGAGGGGTAGTCTGGAGTAAACGTATCTAATAGGGAGTTTTGAGTGGCAAATCTATCGCCTAATTGGGGAATAATGGGTCCGTTTTCATCAACAGGGTAAGGGTTGCCAAATTCATCATAGTAGAGTTGCTGCTGTTGCTGGTACATCATGCTAGCTTGATACATCTCTGGCGTCATACCTTGCTGCTCCCATTGTGAATATTGCTGTTGTTGCATTGTTTGAGGGTATACTTGTTCGTGTAAATGTGTTGCGCTTTGATGTCCAATGGGTCTATTATCTTCATCATCACTCCCAGAAAAGCTTGCTTCATCGTCGTCATCGTCGTCAGATCCACTTAGACTCACTTGTGTTTTTGCGATTTTTGGTTTTGGTCTCTTATGATCCATCGTATAGGCTTGTTTGTTACCAAGTTGATTCTCCTCATCTTCATCTTCACTCTCTGATACGTCAGATTCATCATCGCTACTCTGATCACTATCTTGTTGTCTATTTTTTCTAATTGGTGGTTTCTTTACCATGTCTATTTTTGGTGAGATGATGTCCTTTTGTTGTTGTTGCTGCAGAGGCTGTTGTAGGTGTTGTTGTTGCTGCTTCTGCTGCTGCTGCTGTGAATTTAATGATGTTTTTGAATTATTGGCACTGGTAGCCAATCCACCCAATATACTACTTGCAAAACCATCATCTACTGTTGACATTGAAGGAAGTAAAAGACTTTCTTTGGGCTTTTGGTTCAGGTTACTCAAAACCGGTTCTTGTTCACTGTCGCTATCATCGCTACCATCCTCTTTTTCATCATCATCATCATCCTCATCGGTGTCCTCATCACTAGCATAAGTGATACGTCCTTTATTTGTAGGTTTGTTTACAGCCATCGTTGGTTGTTTGGGTTGATTGGATTGATTTGAATAGACAGATGAGGGCTGACTGGCTAAAAGAGTTGAGCTATTATTACCTGGTGTACTGTACATACCAT
The DNA here is from genome assembly GCA_024140195.1 of Backusella luteola. Classification (NCBI taxonomy): domain Eukaryota; kingdom Fungi; phylum Mucoromycota; class Mucoromycetes; order Mucorales; family Backusellaceae; genus Backusella; species Backusella luteola. The sequence goes on along the minus strand of VCJC01000211.1, from coordinate 6,935 downwards.
TTCCATTAGGAATTTGATGAATAAGTCCTGCTGGGTGCTGTTGCTGTTGCTGTTGTTGTGGTGGTTGCTTTTGTATTTCATTTTGTTTAATCTTGGAGTACAATACACCTGCAAACTGTGCCTTATTCTCCAATAATGTTTCATCTGTTACATTGATGTGCGACACCTCCGACAATTCCAAAAAGAGTCGTGGCATATTTCCGTTTGGAGGTTCACCAAAGTTGAGGGCGCTAATATTAGTTGGGTCATTCAATAAACGAGATGGTCTTCCGTAAAGTTTAAAAGCGTCAAAGGTTCCCAAACACCACTGTGCCAAATCCTTTTGGTTTTCTGTCATGATGTAAACCCAGCATTCGGGACTTCCGCTTGATTTAGTTAGTGTGCTACCTTCGACCTTGAGTACATTGGCAGATTCTGGATAGACAATGGATGCTTGTACGACATTGACCATGGTCATGACAGGTTTTGCTTTTTTAGCTTCTGAAAACATCATTTGGCCACGCGATGATACAGATTTCTTGCTGAATAGTGATTTCTTTTCGTCCTTACGATCCGAGACGGTGACCCAAAATTTTTTCCATTCAGTACTATTTGAAAATCGCACTTGGACCCATCCCTCCATTTTGGTCATGGTCTGTTTGAGTTGCTCAGCATAAGCAGGGCGTGTCAGGAATTGCCGTGTCAAGAATTCTTGTAGTTTTGAAAGTTCAAAACATGACAGTCGAATAGCGCATACCCACTGCAAAGGGTCCACCTGTGCACGAATAACATGTTGCATATTGGCGGAGTTGATGACAAACACGTTTTTCTCTTCCTCCTCCTCCATTTTTACTACCTCGACCGACGATGCGTCTGCAACAGACAAGCACTGTGGAGGATGGTCTTTAGTCTCCCAAAACGCTAAAATAACACCACGTAATTCTGCGTACCACTGGCTCCACTGGTCATTGATCTTTCTCTCGACGTAGCCCTCAAAGTATACCTTGTTTGTGTAGCGTTCATAAAGCAGCTGGACCGTGTCTGCTTGCGGTAAAGAGGTCTTTGAGCTATTTCTGGCTGTAGAAAGGGGTTCGTCGTCATCACTGTCGTAAGGAGTGTTCCCATTGTCTAATTTTAAGTGATTCATCCCGGCCTCCATGGCATAATATTCCTGTTGCTGATTCATTTCTGAATGTTGTCTTTTTGTTTGTAATATTAAAATAAGGAAATAAAAGGAGTCAACTTGTATTATCGAACTTACTTTCAAAGGAAATTTGAATCGATTTATTGAGAAAAAAAAAAGTTTCTTTTTATATACCAACAGTAAGGAAAGAGAGAAGAAATAGAAAAAGAAAAAGAAGAACAATGAGTTGAATGTATTTTTATACAACAAATAAAGGGGTGTTGTTCTGTTTATTACACGTGAGCAACCAAATAAACGAGATATGCTCTAAAAAACAGAAACTGTCAGTTGCTGCCTTTCTTTTTTTAACGCACTATGCTTTTAAAACAAAAAAAAATGGTGGCACACAGAAATTGCATTTATTATTCATTTAATATAATAAATCAGTTAATAAATGAAGCCATCAAAGTAAAAATAACAAGTAAAAAGGGTGTTTTAACGGAAAGCCCCTTATTTTCTTTTAGTTTGTTCTCTGGTTATTTTTCGTTAAAAAAAGGGGGGGGTGAAAAATAGCTCTAGTTTCAATCGTGTTGGTTATCATGCCATAATGATCAACCTTGGTCAAAAGTGATTGGCTTTTACAACTGGAAAAGAAGATGCCGAGATCATCAAAATAGGTCTTTGAAAAGTTTGTTTATTTATTAATGATGGTAATTTAAAAACATTCTTAAAAAGTAGGATCAAATCCAAATGCAAATAATTGTTCTCCTTGTTTTGCGTTTACAAGTATAGCAACATTTTGTTACAAATATATGTATTTTTCACATTACTGATCTTATCTAAATCAATTAAAGCCTCCATTACTTACCGATATGAGTACATGTATCTTTGGACCCTCATATTTATAAACCTCACTTTATTGCAAAAATACCAAAACAAAGAGTATTGGTGCATAGTACAAGCTGGTGAAAAAGGACAGTAGAGAGTAAGAGAATATTAATGATTGTCATTGCAAATTGCGTTTTGTCATTGTTAAGATGATTTTTTTTTCTTGTACCTTTATTTCCCACCAAAATGGTTATCCTCTTACCACTCTTTATGAACTTTCTACACAATTGCTTTCACCACAAGTAATGATGATAAGAAATCGGAATGCTCTCAATCTCATATTTGAGCATAATACTGGGTCATTAATTGATAGAAAACAAACACAATTGTTATATAATGATGTGTCATTGTTATACGCAAAAGAGGTAAATGCCATGATGTAAAAATGATATGTAGAGCGATGGTTTGATTATTCCATGGAGCATTGTTTTCTTTGTTATCAATAAATCAAAATAAAGAGCATGTGGCGTTCATATTGAACAAGGTACACAAAGCACAAATTTAGAGGTACTCTTCAACCAAAGCCAGATCAGGCAAAAAATAATCTATTTCAAGCTCCTGGTCATGCTTTTCCGAGGGATATCATCCCAGGCCATGAAGAAAAAAAAGGCTCACCTAAACAATGATCATATCAGTAAACTGTAGCTGTTCATTGATTGTTTCAATGTACAATACATATTACCGATAAATTACTCTCGTTATGGACATCACAAAAATACAGACCCGGCACAGATCTAATATCCAAGCGTATATTGCTTGATCCTACCGTAATGAATATGGTGATTGACACCGTTTCTGGCTCCGAGGGAAAAGATCAATACTCCCCCTACCCAACTGAATGGACCGATTGAAGTAAGTCAGAGTCTGAAGACGAGTTGGTTGAAGTTGATCAAGTCCGCTCACACAAAAGCTCTGGTAGAAAAAGGAAACCCTTGACGAAATGAAAAGGCCGTAGTGCTCAAGAAGACAAATGGGTGCCTGAAGGTGGTTTCCAAAGTAAGGACTATAACTGCCAGTACGAAGAAAAATTGACAAGACCTGTCTAAAGCTGATAGAAACAAACCAGACGTACTTTACCTTCCTCATGAATATAATGACAAAATGCATCCTATTATCGTTGAGATCCAACACACTGTATATAATGACTCCGTGTACATTGAACAGTGCCTTTCAAAACTTGGTAAAGATGGCACTGTTCCATGGGAGAAGGTCCTTAATGGTGGTATAAATCTGAAGCTATTCAAGAACTACAAGAGTTGGAGTACAATGAAGGCAAATTACTACAGATGAAAGAAGAAGCAGTAATAACAATATTATAATCTACCTATTGAATAAAGACGCAAATGTCATTTTATACGGTTAATACTGTAAATAGTTTCATCACCCTGCTTACCACAAATATAGCATTAATAATGCCAATTGAATACCTTTTAAAAAGTTCAAAATTAATGATAGAGGATATCAACACCCATTTTGACGTATACTCATTGTAAGTTTCTCTCTTACACTTTGATTGATCCAACAATTCACAGTTACACTTAATTTTATTATTTATGTGTCTTTTGCGCTAAGCCTTATTAAGAGGAACAACAACAAAAAAAAATACCATTTTCCCAAGTTAAACTACAACTGTTAAGTTGAGTGGATTCCATTTTTTAATTTTTGTTTTTTGTTTGGCTAATTTATACCATTCTTGTAGAGATTTAAATATAGTGGGATCCTTTAAAGGTTCTACTTTTAAAGCAAAATCGCTTGTGATTTTTTTTTCAGATCAAAGTCATACTCGAGTCCTTTTCTCTTCCTTCCTGGATGATTCAGGCGGTTATTTCTAGCGGTATAAATCATTATAAAAAGCAAAAGATGCAAGAGAGAGAAAATATATAGATTGTAATATATTGCAAAACATACAGAAAGAAAAGAAATCCAGCTCGTTTTCGTGATACAGCATTTCACTCCAACTGATTTCTTTAAAAATATTCATAAAGTTCTTTTGATCAAACTCAATAGTAATGGAATTCAAAAGGTTATTGGCCTCTATATTTTGAGATTAGCATTTGCACATCATTCTTTATCATTCTAGAAAACTTTGCATGAGCGGATTCTTTAACTGTGATTAAAATCAAAAAGATGTAAAATATTTTTAAAATTCTTGTTTTTAGTAAAGATTATCGTCCTTGGCTCTAGTTGATTCCATGATTAGATAACCCAGTTATCAAGTTTATCAAATATGCACAATTTAAAAAATATGTAAAAAGTAGTAAAGATGATTCCTTTCAATACGTAGGATTTATGACGTCATGTAGTTGTACAAATACTTTATTTTATTTATTTAAAATAAAAGGGAGCAAAAAGCTAATAAATATAAATGGATATATGATCGACTCCTGTCAGTATTTACACGCCATTCTACTGAATGAATGAATGGGTGAGCTATTTATAAAGTACAAAGTGCTATTAATATCGATTTGTTGCTATTATTTTTATGCTTGGCAGATGCTGATTAGCGGCTATTAAGCGCCGACAAAGTGGGTTACCAGAGAAAGAAAGCAATTTTTTGGGTCGGGAAATTATGAGCCGATATCAATTGGAGATCGTAAGTGCAACCAAGTTAAAATGCATTGATCTATTTTTTGTATTTTAAAAAAAAAAAGAAAAAAAAAGGCAAAGCAAAGTAAAGAAAAAACAGCAGATCAACAAGAAACACCAGCCTTTCTAAAAGTAAAACTCTATTTTTATATAGAAAATGGCTTGATCCAAAAAAAGAAGAGGTTAAGCAAAGGTTTTGAAACTTCTCATGTGACTGGGTGGGTCAAGTACTCCTTATTATTATAACTTAATATTTTAGTGTCTTTTTCTCTTTATTTCTCTCTTTTTTCTCTTGTTAAAAATAAAAATAATATAAATATGGGCCAAACGGAAGATGGGACCGCATCTACATTACCAACTACAACCACTGCACAAAACGACTGGCGATACCTGAGCACGGCAGTCACCACCGAGTATTCAGAGCTTGAATATGAGGAATCTGGCGACAGCACTGGCCAGCGGCCTCTCTTGTCTGAGGTTGATGATGATGAATCCGGGATTGCAGTGATTGAACCCAAACTATATAAACTCCCTTCTGATGGAGGCTCGATATTCTCAAGCTTTGCAAGTATTTCATTTTATAATAATAATTTAGTAATAAATAAGCTAATTTATTTATAAACAGCTGAACATGGCCAACAGTATTATCGGGGCTGGAATCATCGGCTTGCCCTTTGCATTTAAAGAAGCTGTAAGTGTGGATTGGAGCCAAACAATATGCGAATTCAAAGTAAAAATGACAAAAAAAGATGATTCTATAAAATAGGGATTTTGGATGGGCATCATTCTATTGATTGCTCTTACCATTGTGGTAGGTGAGTACATATTTATGTTTGACATGCGCTTGGTATTGACGATCATTAGACTGGACAGTGCGGCTATTGATACACGATGGAAAACTGGCAGGCAAGTCAACGTATCAGGATTTAATGGAATTTGCATTTGGAAGAGCTGGTCTTGTTGCGATTTCAGTATTCCAGTTTGCATTTGCCTTTGGTGGCATGTGTGCGTATTGCGTCATTATTGGCGATACGATTCCTCACGTTATACGATCTCTCTTTCCAAGAATCAACGAAGTGCCTGTGATTTGGATATTTGGAAACAGACAGCTTTGTATATCGTTTTTCACTCTGTTTGTCTCGTATCCGCTCTCGCTCTACCGAGACATCTCGAAGCTGGCAAAAACAAGCGCTTTGGCATTGATTGCGATTGGTGTGATTATCGTGAGCGTGGCGATAGAGGGACCAATGACTTCAGAGGATATCCGTGGGTCAAGTGATATACGCTTTAACTTTGTAAATGACGAGGCATTGCAAGCAATCGCCGTTATTAGTTTTGGTATGTTATAAATAGCATTAAATGTGTGCATTGTTTATATTTACCGTTTTATTTATAGCTTTTGTTTGTCACCACAACAGCTTTTTGATTTTTGGTTCATTAAAGCAGCCCTCCTTGAATCGATTTGCCACAGTAACGCATTGGAGCATGGGCATTGCCTTTTCCACATGTCTTGCTTTGGCTGTTTCTGGCTACTTGGTATTTACTGATAAAACTGCGGGTAAAGTTTGTTTTTATTATTATTTTAGATGGTAAAACAGACTAAACTTATTATACTATTATTTACGTAGGCAATATTTTGAATAATTTCCCATCAGACAGTACATTTATTAATGTCGCAAGACTAGCATTTGGATTGAATATGTTTACCACTTTGCCTTTGGAAGCATTTGTGTGCAGAGAAGTAAGTATCAAGATATACAAGAAAATTGGTGCCTGTTGTGTATACTAATTTATGTAAAAAGGTACTTGAAACGTTTTATTGGCCAAACGAGCCATTCAACAAGATGAGACACTTTGTGATCACCACCGTTTTAATATTGGTTACACTGGCAATTTCGCTCAGTGTTTGCGACCTGGGTATCTTGCTTGAACTCACGGGCAGCTTCTCAGCGACAGTTTTGGCATTTGTTTTACCTCCAATGTGCTATTTGAAGCTGGCCAAAGGCTCATTATGGGAGTGGAACAAAGTGCCGCACTGGCTTTGTGTTACATTTGGCATTGTCATCATGGTCTTAAGCACCCTCTTTAGTCTAACAAAAATCTTTTTTCCATCAGATACCACAACTCCACAAACATGCAACTAGAACAAAAAGAAAAAAATCCAAAAGCGTTTATATAGTCCTTTTTTCTATTTTATTATTATTATTTTCGTTATATTCCCCCTTCCCTTCCTTTCTTTTGCTTCTTATTTTGTCTTACTACTACCCTTTTTTTTTTAATAAAAGACTCGATATATGTACTGTCTTTTTCAACAAATTTCAAATTAATGAGAAAAGATTTTCAAATTGTTGAGAAACAT
>VCJC01002109.1:2125-13611 GCA_024140195.1 Backusella luteola | reverse complement strand
TGCTCAAGTACCTTGATATCATTATCCCTCTTAAAAGCTTGTGTAAATCTGCTCCTGTGGCAAGCAGCACCATCTTCTTGGAGTATAAACTCCCTATCCTCTCTCTCTCTTTCTTATTTTTACACCACGGAATAAAAGCCTTTTCCAAACACCCTGTATAGGCTGCGGAGGTGATGCTGCCTTCGAAATCGTAAATATGTCTAAATCCACCTTCTCAAAAACAACCCCACACCATTACCCTACCACCACCGAACGCAGTTGTGCTTCCGGTATTTTTAGGCAACATCTTCTCCTTCTTGCCCTTTTTTCTAACGACTCGTTTTTTCCCTGTTGGTGGTCTAAGGAGATAGCTTGACTCATCGGACCACATGACGTTTTTTCACTGATCAACTGTCCAATTAACGTGTTCTTTTGCCCATTTTACACGAACTTCCTTCTGGCTTTTAGTCAAAGCTGGCTTCTTGGTCGCTGCATACGATCTATAGCCAAGACGACGAAATGCGCTGGACACTGTTGGTAGAGTGACATTTACTCCAACTTTCGCCAAATGAGCGCGGTGTTGCTCAAAGGTCATTTCTGGCTCCTTCTCTGCATCTCGAACTAAGCTTCTGTCGTCTCTTTCAACAAGTTTACGCTTAATACCGCTATGTTTACTTGGTAACCCACTGACCGTTTCGTTGTAACGCTTAATAACATCACGTACAGCACTCTCGTTTAAGTTGAATGTACGTGCAATGTATGCGCCATTCTTTTTTTCGTGGTACAGACCAATAATCAAGCCGCATTCGTAATCGCTTAGCATGTGATGATGCTGAGATTCAGCGGTTTTAGGTTCAATATTTTCTTTATTGTTACTCATAGTTATGGGAAGAATACAAAACGTTTTATAAAAAAAAACTGTGTTGTTTACTACTTTAAAATTGAAATCGGCAGTCAGTATTTTAATATACTGTGGTTCCTTCACTTATGTATGTATTATACAGTCTATCACAAATGAATGCTACACCTGCAATGGTTATATAACTACTGTGTCTTGTAAAAAAGAAGGTAGCCTGAATATCTCCTGGCTACATCTCAGCCTGTGCCTTATATCTTTTGGCCCTTATCAATCCGGATGGACTGAGCTCAGCGGCGACTAAATACATCAAGTGAGAACCCACTGTAAGGCCCGGTGATCTCTCTCGTCTAGAGGTGGAGAAATGAGAGCCCGCCGTATAGGGGCGCGCGGTGTAGCTGTATGTGGATGTTTAAAATTTCTTAAAATAATAAAAAATCACTCTTTCATCATTGTATTGCTTTTTGATCAAATGTGTTCATATTTTTAACATAGCAAAAAAAAAATATGATGATTACATGAAGGAACTTGCTTATTTGTTTGTTTCAGTCACATTTATTCTTCTTCTAAGCATGATGTGCAGAAACGTGTACTGTAGTCGAGGTTTTACAACGCATAATCAAAATGCTTTTTTTTTTCGGATTAAAAGTAACCTCCTTGAGTTCGTGCAGATGATATACATATTTAGCGGTTTTTTAAAACCTGTTTGTACGATATGCACGTAATCCACAGACAATCAAAATGACGTTTCACTAGGAAGACGCAATAACTCTCCTCGTCATGCAAAAAAAAAAAAGTAAACCTTTACTATTTCGTATTGATTCTATTAAAAATTTCATACTCATTTTATACAGTCATTCCGAGTAAAGTATAATTCACAAGTTGATTTTCTATCAAGATATATGATGGAGTGACAATTTTCCATTTTATTCTCATCCTTCTGTTAAAAACCGCAGATCAATTATAGCCTTTACATGTTTTCATCATTCAAATTAGAAAAAAAAACTAGTCCCTCTCAAGAGGCTCCCTCTATAAAACTCAATTCATTTTAGCCAGTATTTTCTTTCTTAAAAAATGCCACAAAAATACATCAAAGTGCTATCACAAAGCTATTCGTACATGCTTAAACTTCTCTCAAGACCATCTGGCACTTTCCTCTTCGAAAGCCGCACATATGGGAACCTCATAGCATATGGTGAAATGTCCGGTGTCGTCAGGTATTTCAATGAAGGAAGAAATAATGGAGTCGGAACTCCTCAAAAATCAAGCTATTCCAGTAACCGCCTTGATGGAGGGTAGTGGAGGGTAGTGGAGGTTACTGTACCCGTATTCCACTATCCAGGTGCCATTCGGTGAGGCGGGCAGTTATTTTATCAGGGCGTTTTCCAAGGCTCTGCCTGCTGTTTATCTTTTTCTTTAAATAAAAATTCTTTTATAAAAAAAACAAGTGTTTACCAATTTGAACCTCCAATAAAAATGTAATAAAACAAGTAGTTAGATGACATTTCTACACTAGGGGATATTAGGTTCAAATATTTTAAGCATGCACTTCTGGAATAAATATATTTCCCATAAACTGTTCATAACTCCAACTCGATACCGCTTGTTTTTGTTATCAGATTTATAGTCGAAAGCAATAAGGTCATTATTTTTTCTATCTGTATTCGTTTGTTGTATGAAAGACGATGATGCTATCATAAGATGTAACTCTATGGGCTCATAAAGATATTTTTGAGCAAAAATAATAGCATGACTTTTTCTTGAAAATATACATTATCGAAATCTATCACCCGCGTTTTTGCTATATTTTAAGATTTTTATGTGGGTTGAAATTTTTGAAAGTAAAAATCACCTTTTGGAGCATTCTAATTATAAAAACATCCATTGATTCTCCGCTTATCAATTGCTCGCTTAAATGCAGTAATGAGTGTTTGTATTTGGTTATCGCTTTATGCTTGTCTAAAATATACGAGTATTATTCATTCTAAGAGTATTTCTTTTTAATTTTAATTTTTATTACAATGCGCTATTATACACCTTTATACACAGATATCACAAAGAGAGTTTTGATAAAATTCATGATCATTTTATTAAAAATAACAGCCTTCATTTCTAATAACCAGAGAGCATGATCGTAATTTAATCTATATTTTTATTTTTTATGGAAACTCTTAAAACTTGAAATTTCTATAAGGAAGCAAAGAGGACCCTTATAATTTATTCCCATTTTCATACTTTGATAGAAAACGAATTAAAGAAAAAAAAAACGTGTGGGGTTTTGTTTTTTTCCTAATATTGGCAAAGAAAAAGTAAAAGTTCCAATCAAATGTTCAGGAACAAAACTATTAAATATTTTTGATATACAAAAACATTAAATAAAATATGCAAATGTGTGTAACCTAAAGAGCTGAGGTGATACATCCAATGCTCTTTGACACTGTAAAAGGTAAGAAATAAGACAAGCTTATTCGACGGAGCTTGATATACTTTTTATTATTCACCCTTTAAGGTCAATAGTAAAATAAAATGTGGAGATGTTCCTCTCGAATTATTCTTTATACCGTAATCGATCCAATATAGTAATCAAAGTTTAATTATTTTTTAAAAAAAAGTTTGATCCGAAACCTTCCTCCATTCTAATTCATATATAAAGGCCAGACATTTCCTAATTGGCATTTTTTTCTTCACTAATATCATCTACATTCACTTGGATTTATTAAAGCAAAACAATGTCTTTCTTAGCTAGAAGTTTACCGTGAGTCTCAAATTACATACGAAAGCAGGGTTCGAACTTAATAATATTTTTTCTCTCCTCTTCTTCAGTACCTTGTCCGCTGTCAGCTCTCGTCAAATTAGACGTTCTGCTTTCCCTATCGCTGCTAGATACTTGTCCACCTGTAAGCAACGAAATAACACAGATATTAAAATGCAATGCATCTCACAAAAAAAAATTTTTTTTTTCTTTCAATAGCCGCCACTGAAGTTGCTTGTGGTGATAACGAACCTTCCTTCTTGCAATCCGTTGAGAAGTACTACGATCACGCTGCCAAACTCAGTGATGTTCAATCCCACACCTTGGATCACTTGAGAGCCGTTGACAGTGTCCTCCGTGTCACTTTCCCCATTGAAGTTGGAAATGGCAAATACGAAGTCATTGAAGGTATAATATAAACTTAGGTATACTCGGAGAAAAAAAGGATATTAATTCATATATACAAAAAAAGGTTACCGTGCTCAGCACTCTCGCCACAGACTCCCTGTCAAGGGTGGTATTCGTTTCTCTGAGGAAGTCGATTTGCAAGAAGTTGAAGGTAATACAGTAAACGTGTTTAAATAATAATATATCAGTATACTTATCTTTTTCTTATAATAGCTTTGGCTTCTCTTATGACCTACAAGTGTGCCGTCGTTGATGTTCCTTGTAAGTTAAATTTAAATACTTTATAAAAATAAATATGTTTATTAACGAAGTAAAAAAAATAGTCGGTGGTGCCAAGGGTGGTATCAAGATTAACCCCAAGAACTACACTGCTGCTCAATTGGAAAGAATCACCCGTCGTTATACTATGGAATTGTGCCAAAAGGGTTTCATCGGTCCTGGTGTTGATGTCCCTGCTCCTGATGTCGGTACCGGTCCCAGAGAAATGGCCTGGATCCAAGATACTTATGCCCAATTCAACATTGGTGATGTAAACGCTGCCGGTTGTGTCACTGGTAAGCCCGTTGCTCAAGGTGGTGTCCGTGGCCGTAACGAGGCTACTGGTTTGGGTGTCTACTACGGTATCCGTGAATTCTTGAGCTATCCCGAAGTCCAAAAGAAGACTGGTTTGAGCGGTGATATCAAGGGTTGCACTGTTGTTGTCCAAGGTTTCGGTAACGTCGGTTACCATGCTGCCAAGTTCTTCGAGGAGAATGGGTAAATACCACTTAAAAAACTTACTCCCTTATGCATTATTAACCAATTTCTTTTCCTAACAACAGTGCCAAGGTTGTCGGCGTTGGCGAGCAATACGGTTCCATCTATGACCCCAACGGTTTCAACGTTGATGAGCTCTTCAAGTACTACAAGGACAACCAATCCTTCAGCGGTTACTCCAACACTGCTCAACTCTTTGATCACTCCACCAACATCTTGGAAGTTGAGTGTGATATCCTTATCCCTGCTGCCCTCGAGCGCCAGATCGGTTTACGTAACGTTGACAAGATCAAAGCCAAGGTCATTGGTGAAGGTGCCAACGGTCCTGTTACCCCCGCTGCCCACGAAATCCTCGAGAAGAACGGTCAAATCGTTGTTCCCGATTTGTTGTTGAACGCTGGTGGTGTCACCGTCTCCTACTTTGAATGGCTCAAGAATCTTTCCCATGTCCGTTTCGGTCGTATGAACAAGAAGTGGGATGAACAAGCTCGCCGCAAGGTTGTTGAACTTGTTGAACAAAACGCTGGTCGTTTACTCACTGAAGCCGAGCGCAAGGCTATTGTTCACGGTGCCGAAGAAGAGGATCTCGTCTACTCTGGTCTTGAGGATACCATGATCCAAGCTTGTGAGGAAACTAGACAGACTGCCAGCCTCAAGAACGTCGACTTTAGAACTGCTGCTTACATTAACGCTATCCAGAAGATCTCCAACTCTTATGAACGCTCTGGTATGCTCTTCATGCACTAAACAACACATTTATAAATTATTTCTCTTTTTCATTTGTCATTTTATATACTTCGTTTTAAATTAAAATAAACTTTTCTTTATCTGATCAAAAACTATTTAAATGAGTTTCTTTTTTTATCAAATAAAAGACCGACTTCTTCCGGAACACTCCATATGTTTATGACTCAATTCTAAATTGTCTGGGGTCGATTTTAACCGTGCATTTCTTTCTCCCCTTTTTTTGCTGTCAAAAATATTTTACTGTTTTCTTCTCTTTGTTCTTTTCTTTTTCCTGATTATTAATACATTCATTTTTTCCAAAAAAAAATACTTTAATGTTGTCTAATATTGGTTTAGCCAGTTCTAAAAGAGCTTTTATTAGACAATTAGCAAACCGTACAACCAGACATCGTGCTATCTTAAATAATAAGCGTTTTTATGCCTCAGAAAACAGCAATAATAACATTCCAAAAGGATTTGAAGGATTTTTCGGAAAGGGAAACGGAAACGCCAGCAAAAAACCAAATCCCCAGAATAACAACAACCCCAGCCCCAACAATAACAACAATAAACCACCAGAAATGCCAAATATGAACATTATTCTAGGCACAGCCTTTGGTAGTTACTTCCTCTACAAGGCAGTGGCGCCTGAATCCGAGAATGCCCGTGAATTAACATGGCAGCAGTTTCAGTCATCGTTTTTAGAGAAGGGACTCGTAGACAAGTTGGAAGTGATCAATCGCAGCAGAGTCAAGGTGACATTACGACATGAGGCAAATTCGCTGGGTGTGCCCCCCTCCACCCGCTTCTACTTCTCGATCGGATCAGTCGATTCATTCGAACGCCATTTAGAAGATGCACAAAAGGAACTCGGGATTCCCTCACAGGAACGCATTCCAGTCACCTTCCATGATGAAGTCAGTCCCTTCCAGGCCCTCCTTCATTTCGCACCTACTCTGCTGATCATTGGTGTCATTTACTACATGACAAAGAAAGGACCCGGTGGACAGGGTGGTGGTATCTTTGGTATTGGTAAGAGCAAGGCAAAGATGTTCAATCAGGAGAATCAGGTCAATGTCAAATTTAAGGATGTCGCTGGTGCTGACGAGGCCAAGGTGGAAATTATGGAGTTTGTCAACTTTTTGAAAAACCCAGGTATTTACGAAAAATTGGGAGCAAAATTGCCCCGTGGCGCTGTGCTCTCCGGTCCTCCAGGTACCGGTAAGACGTTGTTGGCCAAGGCAACGGCTGGTGAAGCTGGTGTACCCTTCTTTAGTGTCTCTGGTTCAGAGTTTGTTGAAATGTTTGTCGGTGTTGGTCCATCTCGTGTAAGAGACTTGTTTGCCATGGCCAAAAAGAACTCCCCCTGTATTGTATTCATTGATGAAATCGATGCTATTGGTAAGGCCCGTGGTAAGGGTGGACAGATGAGTGGTGGTAATGATGAGCGTGAAAGCACATTGAATCAGCTTCTTGTCGAAATGGACGGTTTTGACTCGAGTCAGCATATCGTTGTTTTGGCTGGTACCAATCGCTCGGATGTGCTTGATCCTGCGTTATTGAGACCTGGCCGTTTTGATCGCCACATCACCGTTGATCGTCCTGACATTGGCGGTCGTGCAGACATTTTCAAGGTACATCTTAACCCTATCAAGACAGAGGTTGACAAGAATATCCTTTCACGTAAATTGGCTGCTTTGACACCTGGCTTCTCAGGTGCCGATATTCATAACGTTTGTAACGAAGCTGCTTTGATTGCTGCTCGCCACACAAAGGATAATGTCGAGGAAAAAGATTTTGAAGATGCTATTGAACGTGTCATTGCAGGTTTAGAAAAGAAGTCAAGAATCCTGTCGCCTGAAGAGAAGAAGACTGTCGCTTATCATGAAGCCGGTCATGCTGTAGCAGGCTGGTACCTGGAACATGCTGACCCTTTGCTCAAGGTCTCCGTTATTCCTCGTGGTTCTGCCGCCTTGGGTTATGCCCAGTATCTTCCAAAGGACCAGTATCTCTTCTCTGAGAAACAGTTGCTTGATCGTATGTGTATGACTCTGGGTGGTCGTGTCTCTGAACAGATCTTCTTTGAATCCGTTACGACCGGTGCTCACGATGATCTTCAAAAGGTCACCAAGAATGCTTATGCACAGGTTACTACATATGGTATGAACAAACAAGTGGGTCCCCTTTCCTTCACAGATCCTCAAAATGATCAGACATTCCTTAAACCTTTTGCTGAAGAAACGGGTACTCTCATTGACGAAGAAGTACGCAAACTTGTGAATCATGCTTACAAACGTACTGTCGACTTGCTGACGGAGAAGAGGGGCGACATTGAAAAGGTTGCCAAGTTATTATTGGAGAAGGAGGTTATCAATAGAGAGGATATGGAAAACCTACTGGGAAAGCGACCATTTACTGAATACACCATTTATGATGAATACGTTAGAAAACCACAACAGAAATCTGTATAATGCTATCATTTAGAATTTATTTATATCATTTTTGTAAAAAGCTCTTACGTAGAAAAATATACATGTTTTATAAATCAACCAAATTCCATACTTCTATTGTATAATAATGACGACAGGAAAATATCAAGGGGGTCTGGGAAGGGCTATTGAGAAATTCACAAATGGTGACGAGTACATTAAAAAATAGTGATGGTTTTTATCTATTAATAACTGAACGTTTATCAAATGTGTTCGGTAGAATGCGCGTATATGCCAACAGTGATGGTCATAAATTTGATAGGCATCCACATTCAATTGTTTATATCTCAAAGCAATGCCACAATTGCCCCGGAAGGGTTATTTCTTTTATTTTTAACGCTATTTCAAGCAAACTCAAACTTGATTTATACATTTTTCGGTTTAAAAATATGTTTCCTCCCAATTTAAACCAATGTTAGTACCTTATACATTTTATAATGCCTATGTTTAGATTTTATTCCTTTTTTTCAGATAAAGAAAGAACACATGTTTGTTATTTTTACAATTGAGGCTTTGAGGCAGGATAGACCTTAGCGAGCCACTGTTTCAACAAAGCATTGCACTCCTCAGGTCTTTCCCAAAGAACCCAATGACCGGAACCAGTAACTGTGTGTGTCTCAAGCTTAGGAATAAACTTATCCATACCAGCGGACATGGAAGGAGGTAAAGCTTTATCAAGATCAGCAATGACCATCATGGCAGGCTGGTTGATAATGGGATCAAGACCCTTACACTGTTCATAGTTGTTTTCTGTCTGCTTGTACCAATTCAAACCGCCACGGGCACCACGTTCTGTGTAAGCGTTGATGTAGTAGTCAAGAACCTTTTCGGGAACATATTCACTACGAGATACATCAGGACGGCCTTCGGCAAGACGGTGGGTCTCAGGATCAATAAGAGGACCAGCGGCATCCTTGACAGGACGGAAGACACGACGGAAGAATTTACCAGTGTTTTCGTTGATATCTTTCTCGGCTTCAGGTGTTTTTAGATAAAGCTGGTATGTGAAGTTGGGAAGAACGGCAACTACCTGTTCAAGGGTAACTTTCTGGGTGTTAGGTGGCATATATGGCGTACAGTAACTGGCAACAGCGGTAACACGGTCAGGATAAAACTGGGCAAAACGCCAGACGACCAGTCCTCCCCAATCGTGTCCGATAACGGCGATAGTAGGAATACTTAAGTGATCTAAAAGTGCAGCCAAATCTTTGGCAACTGTACCAAAGCCATACTCACTAGGATCAGCAGGTCCATCCTTCAAAAGAAAAAAGAAAATGTTACACAAACAATGTTTTTTAATTTATTTCACCATTTTCTTTCCCATCCCTATTATGCATTTTTTTTCTGCTTACAGTTTCGCCAAAACCGCGGAGAGAAGGAACAATCACACGATAGCCAAGATCAACAAGGAAAGAAATCTGCTCTCTCCAACCGAGCCAGCTAAAATATTGCTTAAAGTTAGTACTTTCTATACAAAGAATCAATACTTTGTATATTATTTACAGGTCAGGCCAACCGTGAACCAACAACAAAGCCTTGTTGGCACTGGAGTTTTCATCGACATAGTGTAAACGAATACCGTTTACAGTAGCGTATTGGTGGTTGTAAGTAGCAGGATCGTATTTATCAAGCATCTTTAATATGTTTAAAGTTATGAAGAAGAAAAGAAGAAGAAGAAGAAGAAGAAGAAGAAATTACGTTTCTTTTTATTTCAAAGACAAAGTAAGCTTTTCCTTTTTAACGTGACGCGACTTATCTGCATTTAAAAAAAAATATTAATCATGACAAATAGATATGTACTTTGGTTTCCAGGCAATATCAATTCAATAATATATATTAACCATATAGCCATTGCAGACGAAAAGTGTAAAGTTTTAAAATACAGAATCTCCAATAGATAGGTTGCTTGGTTAAAGAAATACCGGTGCACGGTGAGTTGATTATCGATTTGGTAAATTTTGCTTTACGTACTGAAGTTATTTTTAATTTCAGAATATAAACTTGCTGACTATTCCGTAATTAAGGTTTTGAAAAGCCGTTTTCGTTAATAGGTGGAAAAACATATTTGCCATTCCCATTCTTTGACCTTTTTAATGAATAATATTCTCCTCATTTTAAAAAAAAGAGAGATGTATTAATAATACAGACATGTACATGTGAAGCTGATAAAAAGTGAGTTTATAGACTTTATTGATCAACACTGTACATACCGTACAACTATACGAATTTTAGTACACATTGTTTCATAAATGTATTCTGCTTAACTGTGATTGCTGTTCGTGAAGATACGAGTCATTTGTTTCATATCTTATCGTTTTGTAGTTTGGTATATATTTACTATATTATATGAATTGAGTCGTTGGTTCAAGTGAGCCTGTTTTATGCATAAATGGCATGGTGCCACAATTGGATGCTCTTTTTCAGCCTTCTCAGTTACAGAAACAGGCTCATTTAAGCACCAGCCATGTAGTTGCTTTAAATATTACCTCCAAGTTATATTTATAGCTCTTATAAATACACTCTTAGTAAGCAAGATTTTGGTGAATGGTAACTAAAAAGCAAATTATCCTTTATCGATATTATAATGCAAGTGCACACAGAGTCATGTACACAAATAAATAATAAATTAGCTACATTGTAATACCATCGACTATGGATTTGTAGTACTGCTCAGGCATTCACTCCTGTCAAACAAAAAACAACTTCGATTTTCTATCCACCCAAGTACCATTCAGCAATGAAACATACGGCCATGTAATGAAGAACTTTCCTAATGATAATAATAAGAATAAACATCAAATGCAATTATCTTATGGGCAAAACCTACATTCATTATTTCCAAAGTATAAGAAAGCTATTACTGTTTATTTCAAGAAAATGAGAAAAAATTACAAATTGATGAGAAAAAGGGGGAAAATAATTGAGAATCAAGAAAATGAGAAAAAATTACAAATTGATGAGAAAAAGGGGAGAGAATATTTCAAATAAATGAGGAAAAGAGAAATATATCATGTATAAAGAGTATATTTCAGACAGTGAGCAAATAAAGAGATAGGTAGCCATGTAGCAAGGTCCATAAAGTCATATTACACACCAATAAGGGATAGCATGATAAAAAGTAATCGAGTAACACATCAATAGGGCAGAGCTTACTATCACAACTATGTCTGGCTCGCCAGACATACTATATTCCATTATTTTAGTATCATGCCTTGGGTTAATACTAATCTCTTCACCTCTCTTCACCTCCCCTTTTTTTTCTCAATAACTATTCAATAACTTGAAAATGTTTCTCAACAATTTGAAAATCTTTTCTGATTAATTTGAAACTTGTTCTCATTTTCTTGAAAAAGCTATTACATTCTTTCTGATAACACATGACATTTATTCTTCCTTTACTTTTATCAATAAAAAAAGGCATAGTATGATTATGGTAAGACTAATTTATCTTTATTTAATAAACACAATAATAATAAAAAAGAATGCGACAAGTAATCTAGTTCACAATCTACAGTTAAAG
>VCJC01002103.1:5992-19681 GCA_024140195.1 Backusella luteola | reverse complement strand
TTATAAAAAAAAATTAAAAAAAAAAAAAAAAAAAAAAAAAAAAAAAAAAAAAAAAAAAAAAAAATGTGTGAAGAATGATCTCGTGAGAAATTGTTATTTATTATTTTCCGTCCCACAGGGGGAGGGAAACAAAATCCTCTTTTCCTTTTCCATTATTTTATTTATCTTATAAAAATGTTGGCTGGTGTTTTTCGTTTATCAACACGACCTGTGTTAAGGTCGTCCATGTTGAGATACTCTGCTTTACGTGCCTTGAGCACTGTAGCTGAAAATGAACGTGCTGTTCGATCGAGAAGAGCTTTGTTTTACGGTAATTTTTATTTAATTGTATACTTAACCTCTCCTCCTCATTAACCCATTATAAAAAAAAAAGTGCCTGGTAGCGACGAACGAAAAATACACAAGTCCATTGCAGTAGGCGCTGACTGCATTGTATATGACCTTGAGGACAGCGTATCCGCCAATAAGAAAGGAAGTGCTAGACATATGGTGATTGATGCTTTGGAGGTGCGTTACAGCAACACCTTATCCGCTTCTATATTTATATCTTTTCTTTAGGCTTCAGAACATGGAAAAGCAGAAAAGGCAGTTAGAATCAATTCCATCGGTTCAGGTAATGCTTGCTTATAGCGTATATGGAAAGTGAGATAAGCTAAAGAAGGAAATGTTTAGGATATGAGCTTGATGATCTTAATGTCATTGTACGTACCACTATATAAATTAATTGATGATGATGCAATGATGTCACTCATATAATTACCGTTTCCCCTTACAGCTTCATTCCAAGCGTCTACAAGCTATTGTGGTGCCAAAAGTACAAAGTGCAAAGGATATTCAGTTTGTGAGTCGAATGATTGACTCTGTTGCAGTAGAATCACAGTATGTTTAGTGTACATGATGAGTTAAACAGTGTTTACTCATCTATAAATATAGACGGGAAAGAATTCGCTTGATTGCATCAGTGGAAAGTGCACTTGGCATGATGAATATTAAAGAGATTGCCACCTCGGACCCAAGATTAGATGCTTTGATTGTAAAGTTGAACAAAACAAGGTGTAGATATAGATAGCAACACTGACCCCCGCTCTATATATAGTTTGCTGCAGAAGATTACTGTGCTGATTTGGGTCTTGTTCGTACAAAAAGTAGACAGGAAATGCTGTTTGCCCGTCAATTGATAGTCAACGCAGCAAGCGCATATGGATTACAAGCCATTGATTTGGTCTGTGTCGATTTCAAAGATAGGGACGTCCTTTTAGACGAATGTGTTGAGGGTAGAACATTTGGCTTTGCGGGTAAACAGGCCATTCATCCCGATCAGATTGATATCATCCAAAGATCATTTTTACCGGGCATCGAAGGTATAAAAGGACAATATACAATTAGTCATCATTTCATTAAATATTATATTACAATAGAGCTTGAAAGAGCGGTCCGTGTTGTAAATGGCTTTGAACATTATTCACAAAAGGGTGTTGGTGCCTTTAATCTGGATGGAAAAATGTAACAGAAAGAGCTGATATTTTAAAATGCGTGTAAACTCATATTGTTCGTGTTTAGGATCGATATGCCAGTTGTGAAATGGGCAGAAAAGGTGGTTGCAAGAGCACAAGCAGGAGGAATGGACATACCTGTGATAGAACAGCAGAACGAAAATAACTCTGAAAAATCTAAATCTAAAAAATAAATTTTTACCCTCCAGAAAAAGAAAGGAAAAGAATTATGAAATAGTGGATTGGCCGGTGCTTGTTATAGTAATAGGGCTGCATATCTCTTTTTCAATACGCTCAAAGAAGAGGTTGTACACTTATCATGACTATCTTGATCTATCTTTTTGGCTTATTTGGCTTTTCATACAATGAGTTCATTATAATGCCATTACAAAGTACGCATATTGCTAATTATAAAGAAAATTAAAACCCTCTAGACCTTTTTATTTTTTCTAGGACAATTCTCTAGGCACCCTTTTTTTTGGGTCAGTTTTTTTTTTTCTAGGTTGCATTATTTCATTTTCTTTATGCAAGTGTACGAATCAAAAAGACAACTTTAAAACAAAGAGGGTTGAATACCTTCATTCATGTGTTTGCTTCATATTTGTTTTAGTTTTTCAACTTCACCCTCATAGTTTGTGCAAGTATGCCAACATTCGATTCTGTTTAAACACAGCATGGGCTTTGTAAAAAAGCAAAGCGGAACAGACAATCAAAATAAAAAATAATGATTTTCAGCTTACACATGAGTTTATCAGCTCTTTGGTGCACATTAGTTTTTTGTATTTAATCCTTAATAATACATATCTGAATTTTCCATCAAAATAGGTGTGGAACCGAGATGTCAATGCAGCTTTGAACATGCGAAAAATCTTGATTGAATATATTGCCAGTGGTAATAATATCAATTCAAGACCACTTTCCATGTCTCGAAGTCTGTAAACATATGTAAGATGCTGTTTGTCAAGCGTCATCCAGTACTTTATTGTACCTATTTGAAGTAAGTTTTTTTTCTTTTTTTTTTCCTGGCCCATATTTGAAAAATCACATGCTAACCTCAACTACGCGGATTTTACGAAACCGCTAGATAAATAACTCTTTTCGGGCTTTCCTTTACTCTCTTTCTCGCTCCCTCTTCTTTTTCTCTGGATCTAAATGGCAGATCCATCTTCATCTGCTCCTGTACTTGGACTTGAAGCTTGGAATGCAAGACGTGCTAATTGGACCAAACCTTCACCTGAGTTCGATGAGGAGAAATTTAAACAGCATTTGAATTCCAAAGTGTTTGCTGACATGGTGAATGATCCTACTAGGAAGCAGCGTGCTTATTCCTTTTTAGTACGACAGTTGAAGGAATTCAACCAGCCTGTTCCCTTAAAGTATATTGTAAGCCAAAAGAAGAGAGAGAGAGAGAGAGAGAGAGAGAGAGGCAAAATAAGGATGTACTAAACCATTTTTTATAAGGTTCCCATCCTTGTGACTGGTTGGCAGGATGATGGCTTATGGCCTAAAGACATGGTGGTCAAGGGAAGCGATTAAAGGCATAGAAAACTATATGATTTATTATTTTTTATATTTTTTTTTGTGCTTTTGTGTGTGTATTTAAACTATTAATTATTATGTGAAGAAGGCTTGAATTGGCCTTCGATATGAAGTAAAGATGCTTTACTGTGACCACCTAAAGTGAGTTCTTTACTTGTTGTCACAGATTGTCTAAAAAGCACTTCCAAAGGCGATACTTTTGGTTGCTTTCGATAACCTATTACAAAATAGAAATGTAATTAATTTATATTTATAAATATATCTAATAAATTGTAATGTATCAAGTAAATTTGTTTACCTTGAATAGCAGCATTCACCTCGGAAGCAAGCGAATCACGGCTGGATAAATGAGCTACGCCATGAAAGTAGCTTGAATCGGAGTAAGCAAATTGTGAAAAGAGCTCCATCAATTTGGTTCGGTACTCTTCTTTTGTATATTCCTCTTGTAATTGATGGCTGTACTGCATGGCCTGTCTTACTAGTTCCATTCTTCTTGGATTGTCGTTATCTTCTTCTGAATCAACACTGAATATACTGGCACCACTCACGCTACTGGAGCTGTTTCGTCTTGGCACTCCTACAAAAGATGAATGGCGTCGTTTGATATTGCCGTGAGAATCGTCATCCAGAAAGTCTGACATGGAAGATAAGCTTGAGCCTGGTGAGAATGAACCACCACTACTAAGACTTGAACTAGTGGTAGAAGGTGTAGCAGCAATAGCAGCCCAACTTAAGCGCCTTCCCGGCGCCGAAACAGGCAAGGGAGAAGCAATGGGTGGACTGTAATTTCCTCCATTTGCATTTGTTAAAACAGAGGCAAAGCTTTTGACTTGGACAGGTTCCGTATGTATTGGGTGGTCTTCATCCTCATCTTCTTCATAAAGTACTTGGTTGTGAAGATCACTATTCATGCTAAGTGTTCGGCTACGACCGGAACAGATGCTTCCGACATCATCTTCAGCATCACTGTGGTCACTGTTAGATGAGTGAGAGGGAGTGGGGCTAGAGCGCTTGGTTGTTGTTGTTGTTGTTTTGGTGGTCTTTACTGCACTATTGTTTGCTTCAGCTAAATATTCAATAAATTTTTGGCATTTGAGTTTGAATAAAAGACCTTCATTGTTTTCGAGCAAACGAGGATAAAACGCATCCACCTTCTTAATGGTGGAATCCACATCACCGGACATCAATGTAGTTCTTATGGCGCCTCTGTGGAGATCGTCGTCGTCATTATTTGTATTTAGAGTCTTTTGACTTGCTTTAAGGGGAGGCTTTGTGTATGCAATATTGTTTTCTAATGATTTGGCAGCTCCGATGTAACCTTGATGAATAAGATAAGATAAGACAAGCTGATCGACATTGTTTTTTAAAGTTAAATCACTCGTTTGATTGACAGAATTGACCGTTTTACGTTCCAACTTTTGCTGCTCCTATGTGTTTTGAAATATTTAACAATTGTTATTTTAGCAAATAAGGCGTTTTGTGTATATTATGTGTGTGTGTGAGGGGAGTGTGTGTACATGTTTCTGTATAAATATATAATAAACATTTTTTTCACACAGGTACTAACCTTGATATAATGGTCAATATCAAACAAGAATGGTTTTTGTCCAAAATTGGCAGTAATATCCTCACCTAATGTACGTAGACCTACACTAGGATAGAATGGCTCCGAAACATCGACTAAGGAAAATGCGGAACCAAGAGACACGCCATTTTTTGTAAAAAAGACTGTTTTCTCAGAAAAATTAATGCCACATCCGACTGTATCACCTGAGGAAAAAGTAGGACCATAGCTCTTGCTTTGACTATTACCATTCAGAACGTTACCACTGTCTGCATGATAGGCAAAAGAATGAGTATCATAGCCTTTTTTGAATATACAGGTATACATATAGAAGGGAATATTGAAAATAGAATGTTAAAACTAGTTTGCAACAACTTTTTTTTCAAACATATAAATAAATCTTACCAGGCAAATGGTTCAAGGCACTGGAAGCGGTGCATAAACCTATAGCGATGTACCCATCTGTTCCTTTGGAATTGACCTGAATTTCATAATAATAAACACCACATTGTGGTTTTATTGAAAAATTGGATCGAATAGAAGCAGCTTCCAATTCTTTTTTACATCGTTCTACGCCTTCAATAAACAAATTCATCAACAAATCTTTTCCCACGTACGGGTCTTACAGATAAACAAATAAATATTATTATATACTTGCCAGTAAAAGTTAAATCATAACCATTCATACCAACTTGAATGGCTTTAGCCTTGTCGTTTCTATTCCAAAAATAGGGAAGACGAAGATCAACTTGCTCAGGTTCTTCTGATGGAGAAGTATTAGTATTACTTCCAAATTTATTACGTCCTCTTTGAGTTTGACATTGCTCAGCTACTAAACTTGCATAAGACGTATTTTCAAGGTAAGACGGATATTTTGATGGAGTTAGAGATGGATAAAGGCTTTGGGTATGGGCGTTCTTCTTAGGCAATGGCGCCCAAGGTGCACCCTGAAGGGGAGGGAACGCAGATGAATAAGTGGTGTCCTTTGCTGGACCGGTCGATGACAAGCTGACCGAAGCCGGAGAAAAAAGAGATGTCATATATATTAAAAATAAAATAAAAAATAATAACAAAGGAAAAATAAAAATAAAAAAGAAAAACAAAATAAACTAAATGAAAATGAAGCCATGTTTATAAGTAATGCTTATTCTAAACCACGTGGCCTCACATTTACACACACTCTTTATCCACAACACGTCACTTTCTTCTCACACAGCAGATACAACTCCTATTCACTAGAACAAACAATAAGGTACTTGTTTGTTTCTCTATGCCTCTTATTTTATATTTCTTCATATTTGGTATTAATTCAATATACTAATCGGTAGTATTCACAGCACCAAAGCTCCTTTTAATACAACATTTCTAATGACATCGGAATGAAGTGGTATTTTATTCAAAATCCATGAAAAATAAAAACAAAGCGTTTTTTATGCGTACCTCCAAACCTTCTTTTTTCTTTGTACTCTTATTTTGTATAAGTGTGTACAACCATAGGAGCAAATGACACAATTTAGCGCGTGAGGGCTGAGTTAAGAGATGGAACAAGAACAGGAGCATATAAAAGTATTCTTAAAGATAGACTTCACTTTTTTTTTAAGAAAAACACGGGAAATATGGGAATCATTTCTTTTTATTAAAAAAAGGTAAATGCATTTTAGCATTTATATTTATCCCTAAAAAGGTGAATTTTAAACTTCAAGCATTATTCCTTGTCCTTGAAAGCCAAAGGTATTTCTATCAAATTCACCTTGTATTCTTTTTCTGTAAAGATTTTGTATAAAAGCATGGGCTTTAGGGTATATGCTGTTATAGATATACTGTGATAATAAGAATTAAAAGAGAAACGTTTTTATTTTAAGAAAAATGACCCACTGAGTATACTTACTGAAACTGCCGATTGTAAGCTTAAAAGGATTGCCCTGGAGGTCGCTGTTTTTTTCTTCCTAAAAAAAGAGTAATCAACTTTATCAGTTTTTTGCTTTTTTAAACTGGTTGTGATACTTCTATTATACGCTCCAGTCAATTGAAATCAACACAGGTGGGAATACTATAGCTGAAAACACAAGTGTTAGATCAAGGCATATGGCATTGCACATTGGAACAAACAGAATTATCTAGAATGAGATATCAAATCGTTCGATTAAATTCAATCAAAGTAAATAAACTAAAAAACTAAATTGATTTTTTATGATGCCATAATTTATTTTTGGAAAAGTTGTAACTTTCGAAAATTCGTTATTGGAAATGCTCATAAGATCATATTCTTAATGGGATATATGCAATAAATAATATTAATGACGCATTTCATAGCTCTTCTCATTTAATCGGTACCGCCTCAGGTTTATAGGCTTACTTACAAAAAGAATGTTATGAAATGAAAGGTAAGTTTTTGCACAAAGTAAAATTCAATCATGCTTCTTTGTTTACTTATTGGTGTAAAAATCACGACGCCATACGTTTGTTAGCATCTTAAAATGAAAAACCGATTGAATTTCTTCCATGGAACATTATTACATAGCAGTCTATTAAAAGAATAAAATAGGCTGGCATATTAATATATACTTTTTGATATTATGCAGGTTTGAGTTACTAGTAAAGCGTTTTGGATATATAAAAGCCAATTGTATGCTTGCACATTCTTGGAAGTGTTACGATGATTTTATTTTCTTCTTTTCATCTGAAATTCCTACATCTTTGTTTGGTTATGACATTTGGTATAGAATATATATAATATTTTTATCTTTTCTTTCGCGTTTCCTTCTTTTTCCCGTCAAATTTGACTCGTATACAAGCTATAATTATAAATACCAAAGTTTCGGGAAATCATATCGGAAGGTAAAAGGCAATTTTCTGCATGTACTAAAATCATTCATTTGTTTTGGCTTTTATTTTCTCCAAGTTTATCATTCACGATGTTTATTAAAAATAACAAATAATTTGGTTTTTCATTGCGATCAATCTTAAAATAAAAAACAATAAAAAAGCATGTTATTATTTCTAAAGTTTTTTGAAACTTTGGAGTTGCTATTAAGGGTCTTGCTCCGCAAAGCCACATTTCATGCAATATACTCGAGTATCCTTTATTTTCTTGGGTTAAAAGACAAAAAGATAAAAGGAATCGTCTAACTTGGTACAAAAAGAAAATTTCGTGTCTTTATTAAAGTATTCGCTTTTCTTTTGTATGAGTAGAGGGCTTTCTATGAAAAAGAAAAAAAAAACTGCGATTGAATAGTTGATGGTATCAACCAATAAACAAAAGATAAAGAAGCGTCATCAATAATGACATTGAGAAAAAAAAAAAAGAGGAAGAGAAACAAATATTTTTGCATTTTTTTCCCTTTTCATTGACTATTTTCTTTGTTCAGCGATTCATTTTTATTTACCATGTTGGATGAGGATTATCCAGACGAAATTTACTCGTTTCGAGGTGAGGTTCAATAAGCGTAGAAAACAGACATCTTTTATCATTTTGTTGTTAATAAGTATAGGCATTCATTAGATCCGGATACTTTTGATTCCAATCATTCGATTTTATCGGATATAAACAATGATACCCACTTAACAGTATGTATATTAATGAAATGAAAAACAAGATGGTATAATAATCTATATTAGTTTCGAGCAATTGCTTGTGGATTATTAATAGGTTCATTGATGTGTTTCTCCAATATGTACTTTGGCCTTCAAACAGGATGGATATCAATGATGTCATTACAGTCTTCACTTTTAGGCTTTGCCATTTTTAAGCCATATCAACGTATGTTAAACTATAAGTTTAGTCCCATTGAAAATGTGTTATTACAAACGACAGCAGTTGCTACTGCAACGATGCCTCTAGCAGCTGGTAAGGAATAAGAAGGTTAAATTAGCACTAAACACCTACTAACCCTTGTTTCCTAAAAAAAGGTTTTGTTGGTGTTATTCCAGCAATGGAACTGATGACAAATGATGACAATCCTGGACAAGGAGCGGTTATTTTAAATGGTCGGCAATTAATTCTGTGGTCATTGGGTGTTGGTTTTTTTGGAGTATTTTTTGCAGTGCCATTAAGAAAGGAAACCATTATTCGAGAAAAACTCGTATTCCCTTCAGGTACAGCCACTGCACAAATGATTAGCATACTACACCAGATTCCTGACCCTACTGCGCCATCCATCTTGGGAGATAACCACCATGACTATCAATCTATCGGCCATCATAGAATTTCGTTTGATTATGCCTGGATATTAAAATTAAAAGGACTTGTCGCTTCCTTTACCATTTCGTCAGTCTACACTTTAGCAAGCTACTTTTTCCCCAAGATCAATATGCTACCCGTTTTTAATTGGATTACTTTCAATTGGGTAGATTTTTGTGCGTGGGAGTGGTACTTTGCACCAAGCTTTAGTTACATTGGACAAGGCATTATTATGGTAAAGCCATGAGAAAAACAAAGATATGTGTTGAATGGTCATGTAATATCAATACAAACTATTTAGGGTTTGCCAACTACACTTTCCATGTTGGCAGGTTGTGTGACGGGCTGGGGGATCTTATCACCCCTTGCTTATTATACAGGTTGGGCACCAGGACCTATTCATGATTGGAAGACAGGTTCCAAAGGCTGGATTTTGTGGGTATCGCTGGGAGTGATGATTTCAGAGTCGATCGTTTCTCTTGCAGTTACTTTTACCAAGGCTATTTTAAAAAAAAGACAAGACATACAAATCAACGAGGATGATAGTGAAGAACAAGACGCACCAAAAAAACAACAAGTTCCTCTACGATTTGCTTTATTCGGTTTATTAGCATCATCAATTGTATGTATTTCACTCATCCAAGTCGTTTTTGGACGCGATGTCTTACCGGCATCAATGACATTATTAGCTATTCTTGTGGCTATGTTTCTTAGTCTCCTTGGCGTGCGAGCCCTTGGTGAGACGGATTTGAATCCCGTGAGTGGTATTGGGAAAATAAGTCAGATATTCTTTGGTGCCGCTTTTCCTGGTAGTATGCTAGCTAATTTAATTGCAGGAGGCATTTCGGAGGCTGGAGCACAACAGGCAGGTGACTTGATGCAGGACCTCAAGACGGGTCATCTTCTCCATGCATCTCCAAAGGCCCAGTTTTATGGTCAGATCATTGGGTCATTTGCCAGTGTATTTATCGCAACGGGTGCTTATCTTCTTTATCGCGCCGTTTATTCGATTCCAGGACCAGAGTACGTCCCTAAATATGTTGTATACAAGAAGAGAGATTATATATAGTCATTGACAAATGTAAATAACCGTAAAAATTTGTAGATTCCCTGTACCTACAGCGCAAATTTGGCTTGATATGTCAAGACTTGTGAATGGCCATCCACTTCCACCTCACGTCTTTGAATTTATTGTTGGGTTTGGGATTTTGTTCGCTGTACTTGTAGTTTTGAAAGAAGTGAAGCGGAAAAAAGGATGGGTAAAATGGATCCCACAAGGTATTGCCTTTGCTATTGGTATGTATAACCCCCCTAGTTTTACCATAGCTCGCGTTATTGGCGGTCTTGCGTGTTATTACTGGAATGAATTCTGTAACTGGACAACGGATCCAAAGTCACTTGTGCGCAAACAAATCGAACCGTACCGCTTAGTTGGGAAAGTTTTTATTGTTGTTGTTGCAAGCGGGTTTGTTCTAGGAGAAGGTACTTTTGCTATTGTTAATATGACTATGCGTGTATTTAATGTTCCTCACTTTTGAATATTTGTAATTATTGTATTAACACCCTTTCTGTACTATTATTATATTTATTATTATTATTCTTACTATTGATATAATGTTAAAACATTTACATTCCATAAATATATATACATATACATATATATATCTGATTGCAAAGATAACAATATACCCATTTCAATCATATTCAATAACAACAATTTACAATTCTATAATCAATCTTAAAGTTTCCAGAAGAATAAATACGTTCCTGTCTAATTTAACGATACTTCGATTCTGAAAGAAATGAGTTTCTCCTGAAAGATTCATGTCAATAATATATGGACAGAGTAATGGTTGTAGTTGAAACATTCATGATTAGGAATGAAGTGAAACTTTTATATTTTTGATTGGTTAGAGAAAGGTAATAAAAGAGCGATGATGATAGCGCTTTTCCTGTTCCAACATATGTTGTTAGTTAGCTTTATTTGATTTTTTTTTCGCTTTTGAGAAGGGGCTATCGTTTAGGCACTCTTGAAAAAAACAATTACAAGTCAAAGGAGTAGTAAGAAAAAAAAAAGGTGAACAAGTTCTCTTTTTAGTAAATATCAATTCATGCAAGCCTCTACGCTAGTTTTTATAATTTTAAAAATATCAGCAAGGGTAAAAGCTTGGGTTTAATAATATATTTATTACTTGATCCATTCAGCGAAAGTGATTTTGTCATACATTGCTGTCACAATAGGTTTTTTTTAATTTAATAATAATAGTAATAATAATAAAATATTATTTACAATGGCATATTTTTTATCCTTTGCATGAACAGTAAGATCAAATGGAGAAAAGGAAATGGGGTGAGCAAAAAGAAAGTTAGAGCATGACTTGGGTTTTGCATAATATGAGCTTGTTTTTATTCTAAATTAAGTAAATCAAACATATTGAAAGGGGGGGATAAGTAAAAGAGGATGTTCATGACCATTTATTATTATCTTTTTTATTTTTATATCTTGCAATAATAGTAAAACAATAGCAATGATGAAACAGACCCACAAATCAGGCCATTTTGTAATACTCTTTTTTATTGTGTGGAAATCTGAACTGCATAAAAAGGTATACATTTGCATGCTTATCGTTCTTTGTTTATGAAAAACAAGGTTTAAGATATAATTTATTAGACCTTTATTTTTACTTCTTTTTCATAATTATGCCTTTTTATTTACAAACATAAGCT
Organism: Backusella luteola; assembly: GCA_024140195.1. Lineage (NCBI taxonomy): Eukaryota > Fungi > Mucoromycota > Mucoromycetes > Mucorales > Backusellaceae > Backusella > Backusella luteola. The sequence goes on along the minus strand of VCJC01002103.1, from coordinate 8,178 downwards.
TTTTACTATAACGAGTATAAAAGGTAAGGTTAAAAAGCATGTTTATTCACAAAAATAAATAAACGAAAAAAACAAAATAAAAAATAATGGGGGGAGTGATTGCAAAATTAAGTTATTTGCTACGTTACCCGTTCCAGTGATTTCATATCAATAACCAATCAGATTCATAAATTTGAGCCAAAAACAGAACCTAAGGTTTAGCGTAACACATTCAGGGACATGCACTGTTTATTCTAGTGTCCTAACATACTTTAACTATGATGTGCATAGATATTTAAACATAGTATTATGATGATGATGGTATTATAGTGAAATAATGAAATAATGGAAAAATATCATATATATACATATATACAAGTATACATGTTGTATGTTATGTATCATATTTATTTTATGTATTTATTTATTAATAAATGTTTTGCACTTTATTTTTATAAAGTAACCCCCATTTTGGTGGTACGAAAATCACTGATACCGTTTTAGTATCACAGTTTTTTATTTAGTTGGATTCTAAAATAGAGTCAAGGAGAAAAAAAAAGAACCAGAAAGACAAAACGATCAAATGCATAAAAAAGGCTCTGATTTTGTATCAATACGAAGTAAAATAATAAGAAAACAAAAGGCTATTACATAAAAAAGTGACTGTCCGTAAGCCCTAAAAGAACTAGTTTTTTTTGTATTTTAGTTCAGTCACCGATTATATTACTGTTTTTGGACAACGTCAATTTTTTTTTGGGTCAGTTTTTTTTTATTTTTCTCTCTCTCACTTTTTATTTTTCCCTTTCTTTTTCTTATTTTGACAACTTTTTTTCTTCTCTTTTGTTAAAAAACCACTCTTTACTTTTTTTTCTAAAAAAACCGCCTTTTTCTTTCTTCTTTCTTACAAAGCATAACAGATGTCCACTGTAAGTTCATCATCATCTCAGCTTACGCGTTGTTAATGAAAAAAAAACAACAACAAGATGAGAAAAAAAAAGAAAATATATTTCAGTTTATTAATAAATTGTTTTTGTTGTTAATAGGAACGTGAAAACAATGTCTATATGGCCAAGCTCGCTGAGCAGGCTGAACGTTACGATGGTAACCATTTTACTCTACTTTATTACTATTGCTATCATCATATCATTTTGTATATTATGTTTATGGTATACATGTGTGTGTGATGTGTTGTATTCTATTATACTTCTTGACTATTATACATTATACATATCAACTGACTTTTCTTCCCCCTTTCATTAGAAATGGTCTCTTTCACCAAGGATGTCGCAAAGGTAAATATACATCATCATCGTATAAAAAATAATAGAAAAAATAATAAAATGAGAATTTCTGGGAGTGAACGTGGTTTTTTTTCTTGATAACCCCGATTGACTAACTGACTTGTATTTTTATTTGATATTCAGATGGGCGTTGAATTGACTGTCGAAGAACGTAACCTCTTGTCTGTTGCCTACAAGAACGTCATTGGTGCTCGTCGTGCTTCTTGGAGAATCGTCTCTTCCATTGAACAAAAGGAAGAGAGCAAAGGTAACTCCAGCCAGGTCGAGAAGATCAAGGCCTACCGTCAAAAGATCGAGACCGAGCTTCAAGATGTCTGCAAGGATATCTTGGCTGTCTTGAGCGACAACTTGATCCCCAGCGCTCAGGGTGGTGAATCCAAGGTCTTCTACTACAAGATGTAAGTATTGTTTTGTTTTGTTTTAAAGGGAAAAGAAAAAGGAAAAAAGGCTGTTTTATATATAATAGATATTTATATTCAATTTATTATTTAGGATGGGTGATTATCACCGTTATCTCGCCGAGTTCCTTACCAGCGAATCTCGTAAGGAATCTGCCACCCAGGCTCACGAAGCCTACAAGACCGCCACAGACATTGCTCAAACCGAGTTGGCCCCTACCCACCCCATCCGTTTGGGTCTTGCCTTGAACTTCTCCGTCTTCTACTACGAAATCCTCAACTCTCCCGACCGTGCTTGCCACCTTGCCAAGCAGGCCTTTGATGATGCTATTGCTGAGTTGGATACTCTCTCCGAAGAATCCTACAAGGACTCTACTCTCATCATGCAATTGCTCAGAGACAACCTTACCTTGTGGACCTCTGATTTGCAAGAAGGTAAGTTAATGGAGGTTTAGAGTGTTATTGAAAGCGTTTTCTTACTTTGTATTTCTTTTAAATCAAAACAATA
>VCJC01000210.1:0-13725 GCA_024140195.1 Backusella luteola | reverse complement strand
TCCAATAACGACGTAAGTAGAATTAAAACTAAAGCAAATTCATGTATATCTAATTTTTTTTTTTGGTTTATGATTCAAAATCCAACAAATCATGGTAATCTGTTCCCGTCCTTCATGTCCGAATATAAATGAATCCCTGTGCTCTCCATTGTTTTTCATTGCAAATGATATTTTTCTCAATTATTCTTTGTGCTTTTCTCATTTATTTGTAATATTTTCTCAACTATTCCCCCTTTTTTTCTCATTAATTTGTATTTTTTTCTCATTTTCTTGAAAAAAACAGTATAATGCTGTATATTATCTTTTAATTTATAATATCTTACTCAAAAACACTATAAAAATTGGGCTTATGCAAAACCATGATTCTGTACACGTATCATGTTTTATTATGAAAAACTCTGTAAATTGGAGGATGATTGATGTGACTAATAAGGAAATTTGTCTATGATGATCAATTCAAACATGTTTGTAAAACTGGTTATTTTTTTGACCTCGATAATGAGCTTACTTTACAAATGAAAAAACAATTGTCTGAGCCTATAATTAACTGAAAACGATTAGTTATCAGAATATTAAACTGGTGAATAAGCAAAAGAAAACTTGATTAGAATAGAAAGAAACGTTACACTTTCAATTATTTTGGCTCAAAACCTTCACTACAAATACCACCTGATAGTAATGGATCTTCAGTAAGCCATGCCTTATTTTCCACTGGGCTCATACTTATAGCAAGACAATTATGTTGGTTAAATAATAGATATACAAACAAATAATAGACCTTACAAGCCTCAAAATTTTAAACCGCCCAATAAATCAACTTTTACACTGAAAAGAATTTGTTACTAGTGCCATTGTATTGCGGCACACAAACACGTTTACTCATGTGGGACAGGTTCAGCTTTACTACACTAAACTGATGGCGTGGAGTAGCGTTCGAAAAGTACAACGTCTTTTATTCTTATTGGTACTATGAGGCTTAGATTTTCTTAACTAAAGAAAATTGCGTGTTGGTTTTTCATTGTTTACTTTGGAGAGAATGAAAGGAAAGAAAATCATGAGATCAACGTGTTACCAGCGAAATGGCTTTGCCAACATCGCACAGCTTGCTTTAAATAATCAAAACTGTTGAGTAACACTTGAAATAATAATATATTTCTTTTCCCCTTATTCTAAAATAAAAAGATATTATTTACTTTTGTTAAACGGAGACAAAACCATAAAAGAGCGCAAAACAAACTTTACTTTTATTCAACAATTAGAAATGGACATGTTGAAAGGTAGGAATTACCGACACATTTTGATTTTTGATTTTTTTTTTCACTAATGAGCTTACTGTTTGGCTATATGTTTTATAGGAGCATTCAAGAAAAGAGCTTCCAAGAAAAAATTACGAGAAAGAGATACCAAATCCTTATCAGCTTTAGATGGAAAGCCAAACAAGCAACTTAAGAAATCTAACACTGACGAATATCAGAAAAATCAGAATCAACAGTCTCAGGTGCCAGAGCGTAATTACCAACAAGGCGAACAACCCCGGCCAAATGCGAAAGATAACAAGCCATCTCCAAACCATCCAGTTCAAAAACCACCTCAAGCAAAAAGTAAGGGAATTTGAATCCGTTCGTGTGTACTTATTTACTAAACAGTTCATTCTGATAGACAATATTGAGGATAAATACAATGAGTTGATTAGAGAAATTCGTGAAATGGAGAGTGATTTTAAAGCAGACAAAGAAGAGATCTTAAAATCACTTGATATATTGAAGCCTGGAAATGATATCGATGAAGCAGAGATCGATAGATGCGCCGGTAATACAAAGAAAATGTTGGATACACTCATCAGCAGAACCAAAGAAAACACTGAGTTTGATCTAAAGCAGAGGAGAACCGAAAAAACTAGGATAGAGAAAGAATTTGAAGCTGGAGAAGCACATTTGAAGGATCTACACGAGACAAGGGATTCAACTAGAAAAGAACTCCAAAGTACAAAAAACATGGAAGAAATGAAACGCCTATTCGATGGATTGAATAATGCATTCGGAAGTGCTTTGAAAAACAATTCAAAAGCCCAAAAGGATTACGACAAATTATATTCATTTATAGCCGATGACGGCCATAATTGTAAAACTTGCAAGGCGGTTCAGACGAGCAGTCAAGTCATCAAGGAAAAAATACAAAGTGACGATACCGCTTGGGCAGATAACTTCAACAAAAAGATATTCATATCCTTAGCAACTGTTGAACATGATTACGACACTTCCGAGATTAAAAAAATTAAGGGCATTCCAATTGATCAAATAGAGAAGCTCCACAAACTATTTTCAGGCTGTAAGGACGAAGTTGACATCAATATCTACAAGAAACCAAGTAGTAGGCATTCACAGTCACCGCCATCAACAGTGAAACGTTCAAAGAGTATGATATCCAAAATTTTTAGGAAAACCTAAAAAGAAATGGCATCAGGTTGAAACTCATCAAAAAAAACAGCAGCCAATAAATCACACAAGTATTAATATTCTTGAAGTCCTCAATTCGTTTAACATTTCATAAAAATTACTAATAAAAAGCAATGTTACTAAAACTTCATTTTCACTTCTATCCAATCAGATTCATTTAAAACCTGTACAAAAATCTATCTGAAAAGGCACAGAAGGACATGTACATTCTACCATTATTGTGCATTTTGTTTTTATTAAATATTATTATATTTTAAATCCAAGCAGTCTAAAGCCACTTTATCGACCAAATCGTTGCTCCAATTTAGAATATTTATAAAGACATTTGGAGAAAAGGGCGTAATCCAGTCGATGTTGGCTTGAACAATTCCTAAACAAAAAAAAATTGAAATTGAATAAACAAATCAACCAATCAGAGTAAGACTACTTACACAAACTCTGTTAATCGAATGTGCCAAGGAAGATAACCATCCAATGAGACATAGTTATGTGGCAAGCCATCATAAACAACCATAAGATCAGGGTCGGACACACTTTCAGCTATATAAACACATTAGTAATGACTCATACCAAATGCACAAACATGCGCCTACTTACCATGCATATACTTATCTACTGTATTTACATCTATACTTTCATGTGTCTGTGTTATGAGCTTCTGTGCAACATGGGCCATATGCGCTTTGCCATCTTCGATTGCTAATATAGTAAATCTAATATCTACAAAAGGAGAATAAATTAATTTATACGAGCCAGCGCATTTTATAAAACACTACCTGATCTTGGCTTCTCAGATCGGGAATCCTTCATCCATTCGTGCAATGTCAGTGATTGCTTCTTTGTCAATTCAAGCGACATTGACTTCAACACACCTTATACCATACATACAAGCAAATATTCAGCTTAGTCCTTCTATTCCCCTTTCCCCTTTTACTCTCATTTATTTACCAGAGGCATCGTATACTGAAAACTCCTTTATACCAAATTCCCATGCCCAGCAAGATGCCATGCAGACATCGTCCATTATTTTTTGCCATTGTGTTGCTGATCTTGTGTTTTGAAATTCACGTGAAATAGTGATAGACATATGTTTTGGTATTTTTGTCAGTTGTTCTTTATCGTGCTGAATATAATCATGTATATATAGGGGATTATATCGCATCGAGCTGTATTTATCTTGGATATAAGTTTTAAGGATTGAAAAGGTAATAAACACTAAATAGATGAAATGAATCACATGTAAGATGACTGTACATAATCCATTATATACAGGCTTCCATAGGTTTATCGCTAAAGGGGTTTCTTTTGAGCTTGACAAGTGTAAAAATGCCCAATCGTGGGAGCTAACAGTAGTCTTTGGCGGTGCTTGGTTTGTTGCGGTATTTGTTGTAGTAACTGTTGTCGTTGTTGTGGTAGTAGTGGTAGTAGTCGCCATATTTTTAAAGGAAGGAAAATAAGAGGGGTGAAAAAGGCGATAATAATTGAATTTGAATAAATTCTTAAAAGGTGAATTAACACGAGACTTTTTATTTTGTTGTCCCGTTTGTTTCAACTCCTCTCGCTTTTACCCTTCTTTGCCTATTGTCGTTTTCCACGTCAATCAAAAGAATTTAAACCAATATTTCCATTTTATTACTACTAAACCTCGGAAAGACCATATACTCTCTCACTTTGTTTCCAAGGAACCAAACTCCTTTTCTTTAAATATTCGATATCATTTAATAAATGCATAGAAATAGAACAAAAGTTATGGCATTTTATAAAAAAGTTATTCTTCATTTCTGTTATAAATCTAAATTTAGAAATGATATTTCCTTTGGAATGCTTTTCAAAAAACAAACAAACAAATAACAAATAAACAAATGTCGTTTGTTTTCTCGTTCCACAAACTCGTATTTGATCTGTCACATTTCCTTTTTGTTGCTGAATTTATCTTGCTCACATCTCTTTCAGAAAAACACTGAACTCTGACAGAATTTCGTTCACTGAATTTCAAAGAGAAATTAGAGGCACTTGATTCCTGGGTAATGTAATAGTCGCTCAAAAATAGATCAAGAATCGTCACAAACAAGTTCACTGGGGAAATAAATAAAGTATACGTAAAGCAATATGGAGGTTGTGCATGATTTATAGAAGGATACCTTCTTATATCAGTTCATTTAACGACAAAACAAAGGTCGCCAGTTAACAACCTAATATTTTTATTTATTGACTTATTTTCTACATTCTAATATTTATATTAAATATTTGGTAGGAGAGACTACTAATGTCATACATCACTTGTTGAACTCAACTTGTTTAAACCCTCAAACATCTTACTAAATATAGTTTACTTCTGAACATTCATCTCGGAATCAAATGTGGCGCACAATGACTTTGGGGTTTTTATTTTAAACTCTAAATTAAGCAATCAAGATCAAGAATATTCTACGATTGGTTTTAGGTTAGAGTCAAAAAGATTCTAAACGGGATATTCCTTGGTCGAATTTGGGTTGAAATATATATAAAGCAGAAGTATGTTCATATAGTAGGAACTTTGTTTATTGCTGATATTTATATGATTTTTAATAGTAAACCATATCAATAGCAATAGAAAACGATATGTAAAATTAACAAAGTGGACGAAATGGCTAAATGCTTCTATTTTAGATGGATTTTCTTTAAAATTAATTCAAAAAGCAAATAAAGTGAAATCAGGTACAAAAAAAAACCACCCACATTTTGACCAACTCTTTGGTATCTATTTCCAAAAATAAACAAAAGCTTAGTAGACATTGTAAATATAATGTAAAAACCTGAGAGGCTTTTTTCGTACTCTAAATGGTGTGCTGTTTGTTCATTATGTTATTCTGTTTTGGAGGTATCTATTATATAGTTACGCTCACCGCTTACCTGAGCATCTTAGTTCTACGTCTAATTAGTACCAATCTTGAGCCCTTAGGAGTGTGATCGTTTCTGTGTATGCTACTCAAACAATTAGTTTCAGAAGGGATTCTATTTACCCATAATTTAATTAAGTGGCACTTTATTCGGAAACATCTTCCTATGTAGATCTGTAGAGGTTATAAAATTTCGTTGAATATACAATAAAACTCTTTTAATATGAAGAAATTCAAAGGGCGATGTAATCATTAAAATTTCCATGAATGCATATTACTGTTTTTTTCAAGAAAATGAGAAAAAATTACAAATTGATGAGAAGGGGAAAAATAATTGAGAAAACATTTCAAATAAATGAGAAAAACCAGCGGAATAATTGAGAAAAGAGAAGTATATCATGTATAAAGAGTATATTTCAGACAGTGAGCAAATAAAGAGAAGGTAGCCATGTAGCAAGGTCCATAAAGTCATATTACACACCAATGAGGGATAGCATGATATAAAGCAACAGAGTAACGTATCAATATGACAGAGGTAGATTCAGTAGATACAATTATTCATAATTTGTAATTTTTTATACAATAACAACTTTGTTAGTAATGGCTCACTACTTCAGTCAGGGTATTCATACTTACGTCGTGATGGACTACTGAGTAGGAAGGTATTAACCAGCCCGGAGGTAGCGTTTTTCTTGACCCTAGATGACCAAGCAGCAGACAGGAAATAATAGCCAAAGAAATGGTAGTATTTTATGGTAACAACTATTGAAATCATAAAAGCTAGAATAATGAATACTATGTCCGGCGAGGCCAGACATACTATATTCCATTATTTTAGTATCATGCCTTGGGTTAATACCAATCTCTTCACCTCTCTGAACCACCTTTTTTTCTCATCAACCTTTTCTCAACAATTATTCTCCTTTTTCTCAATAATTTGAAATTTGCTCTCATTTTCTTGAAAAAGACAATACATCAATGGAATAGCAATGGAATATATGTACATGGGCGTATTTATATCGTGCACAGTTCTATAATTTTTTTATTATGGCTACAACAAGTATCACATTTCAATCAAAACCACCTTGTTGATGTTTGTAGGATTTTTATAAATGATGCTGATATATTCTATTTGAATAAAAATAGTATTATACAAAAATAAAAATAAGGGAATCTTCCAAGTCTATGAGTTTGGATTGTATATGTTTTGATCGACACAGTCCACTTTAGCTACCCACATTCTGTAATGTGTCCTATTGATATCACTTGGAAACTGTATTTTTATCTAGTGTTAGTTTTTGTTTTGAGATAAATTGAATTGGTCGTTGGTATCCATATAAAACCTTAATACCACTATAAAGAGCAAACTAGAAAGCTGTATAAAAACTGTATAACTATTAGTTTTATTCTGCTAAAAGAAAATGCATTTCCCGCTTGTAAATCTAATGTACCGAATAGTTTTGATTGGGCTGCAGCAAAACGAATTAAAAAACACCAAAAACTAAAAGTTCATTCTCGATTTAGACTTATATTAGCTAACCGTCTATATTATAGCAATTATCGTGGATATTTGAGAGAAGCTACAAGATAGTTCGATGTTACTTGGACTTTGATATGCTGGGGTATGTTTAAAGTTTTGGTGGTGCCGCCATATTAAAACGTATGATCTCTGCTCGTGTAGAGCTGGCTAAGAAACTCTACAATATTAAGTAAAACTTTTGAAAAACAAAAATGACATGCTCAGCTGTGATTATTAATTCACTTTCCATTTGGCACGCATAATCAAGAGATTTTGCTTAAGGGCCATTTTTCTATTATTTGACACAATTGTTTCATTCTACCAAAAATGGAAAAATGGCTACTATTTTCAGCTGATTTTGGGTAATAGTATACTACATACCACATACCTACCCACACATTTGAAAGTTTTTATTACTTTACTAAATGGAGTGGTAAAAAAAAAAAAACTAACACAACTCAGCATGTAATTTTGATAGGAAACAATAGATCGGATGTTGATTGTAAAGTAGAAAATGCTGATCAAATAAACAAAGTACCAATAAAAACTAATCAACACTTCTTCATTGATAGTTTCCTACCCAATAATCACTAAATTATATCAGTGCTCGTTCTTCAACCATTATCATGGTATTTATAGTAGTAAGATTTACTTTGTTCGTTTTTATGTATGCTTAGTAAATAATGTGATGCTTGCATTGAAGATAGTCGGTGGTTTCGGGAAGTAATATGCTCTGGAGAGTTTTTTAAAGCTTATTGGATGATAGTTAGTATAGATTACTACTAAAAAAGTTACTTTTAATGATGTATTCACGTTTGACGGAGAATAATATTTTGAATAGCAGGTGAAAGAAAAAAAAAGAACGCAGTATTTTCTGGAATGATTGATGGCCAAGTTTATTCTTTGTTTTTCTTAAAAAAAAAAAAGGAAGAAAAAGAAGAAGGGGGTGACAAAGAAAAATAATAGTATAAATATAAAAACTAATATTCTGCAATAGAAGAGAAGATACCTTTTTTGAGAGTTGGTAAAAGAACCGCATTTTTTCTCATAAAGCAATTGGGGACTCCTAGAGAAACAAGGGTAATTTCATTAGTCCAGTTATTTAAAAATGCTCCGAGAACCATCTAAAGCTTCTTTGAACATTTTATCTATTGGTTACCAGTAAAATGAGTAACACTATGGGAAAAATAGAGTATTACAGTGATTGTCCTGGAAAAAAACAGTAAAAAACAGTAATTTGTCCTAGTTTTTGAGGACAAAAAAATTGTTTTCCCTTTTTTCCCATAGTGATAAATGATTGCCGTTTTTGACGAATACGGTGTTGGTAAAGGGAAAATCGGACAATCGTACCTCATACCTATGATGTGCCATTGATTTTTTCCATTTTCTATTTTGGGGCTTACGCTTGCAATATTAGCTTTCCTATGGCTTAAATATCTGATAAAATAAAGGATTACTCACTTACAACATTAGTTTAATTGAAAAGATATAGTTTTTTTTTTTTTTCATATGATCTTTATTAAAACTCTTTTTATTTTAATAGCGCCTAAATAAACTTTTTCCAATCGCTTACTAGACTACCAATGGAATTTTTAAACAATTAAATATGAAGCTTATTGTCTTCTTGAGAGAATTGATAATAGGTAAGTGATAACTTCCAATGAAAGCCCGTAGTGTAAATCAGGCTACTCAAAAAAAGAATCGCCGAAAATAAATGAACGATAAAATCATCAAGTTGAATGACGAAACAATTGCAGATCTGCTTTGCAAATAGTCTATTAAATAATATTATTCGCTGGAGCACCTCATACATCACATTCTAAGTATTAGATAGCTATAACAATCACTAGAAATGATTATATTTCCTAAAGTTCTATTTACTTTTATTAATGTATTATTTGACTTAATGGCCTTTCATCCTTTCTCTTTTTTCTATTTTTTTAACACTGAAAATATACCCACAATGACCAATACATTGAGTTTTATTATAAATTCGAAAAATTTTGTATTAATTCTTTGCTTACTAACATTTCACTAATAACTTTTGATAGAAGATTTAAACAGGTTGTAGTTATGCATCAAGTTTAAATAAGGTTATATAATGTTTAATACAATTAGATTTTAATTTTATGTTTTGAATCAGTTATTTCATGCCATTATTTATCACCATTATGTTAAAGTATGAGCTTTTTACTTGAAAGTTAATGAAAGTATTGATAAGTGATTCTATTCAAAGTAAAATTTTTGTTCATTTATAAAATAGGAATGTGTTTATTGATCCAACACTTTCTTTTTGATAGCTGTTTATTCTACTTATACTAGGAAATAATAGTAGAGGGAACATCTAATCTCAGATATTGTGGCTTTGATTTATGTATCCTCAGAATTAATGAACTAAAAGAAGAGATATAGCATCGTGCAAAGAAAAAAAAATAGCTGAGTGTTTTATATTCTATGTATTCTATCAGTGGGAAAAGAATATATATGCGTGCAAGTATGCGTGTATGTTTACCCGCGAAAGTAGGTATAAAAAAAAGTTTCCAGAATAAATAATTTTAACTGGAGTTTCTTGTTTCATTGTCATATTAGGTTGGAGCAAAAAGGGCTTCCGTTTTGAGTAATTGTCGTTGTATTTAAAGGCTTTTTCTCTTCCGCTGCTCATTTTAAAAAAGGCTTTCTACTCTCTTTTATTCCTATTTCTTTATACCCAGTAATATGAGAGTAAGAGCAGAGAGAGCCTGTATGTATTGAGACTATTACAGAGATTGACGAAGTTGTAATAGTAACTAATACTATCTAGGTCTTCGGTGCCGGGAGTTAAAGAAAAGGTGTGTAAACGATGGAAGTGACGATGCCTGTCTAAGGTGTACGGAAGATGATACCCGTTGCCATTACAAAACATATGTTGATTTTAGCGAGCAACTTCAAGAAAGTATCGACTATTTAAATACACAGTTGGATCGACTACAAGCTGAACTCGACGAGTTTATATACCTCAGTGAAAAAAAGGAAGCATCATCATTTACAGCAGTATTCAAACACGATATGATTCAAATACAAACGACCATTTTAACGTATACTGATCTTTACCAAGTGCTTCAAAGTGCTGTTGGCTATTTTTTTTATTAATTAATATATAAATATTTTCCAAAATAAACATTTATCAAAATATCTATTATTTAGAGGACGATGACTTCAGAAATAGTAGAGGAAGAAAATAACGAAGCAGGTTTATTTTTTTAATCCCATCATCATTATTTTCCTTTTTTTTTGTTGAATTGTAGTTCTTTTGGTATGTTTTCGTTCTTTTATAGTACCTTTAGACTATCTTATTACAAAAGACAAATTCCAGAAAAAATGTATATTTTTTATACTGAACTACTTCTTTTTAGCAGAGGCAGGTAACATTCAGTTTAGTCATCCGATCTAATAGGTAGAGAACTTGAATATGTTGTTACATGTAATAACAAGTTATAGGTTCAGATTTAATCTTTGTTTTTGTCACCATCTGATTTGAACAATCGACTTATTAGCGAAATCTAAGCCCATGATATCCCGAGTGTCACTCTATATTCCCATTTTATTACTTCAAAAAAAAAAAGAAAAAAAGGAAAATACAATAGAATAAAGTCATTTATTCCGTGGTTACGAGCGATAGTGATTAATGAACAATGTAAGTGCTTGTAAAAACCATATAAACAATCAATATTTCCTTTCAGAACTAGACATTCCGTTCTATATTTAGAACTGAGGTTCCGAGATTACTTTAAGTGTTATCATTAGAAACAAGCTTGCTGTTTAAATCAATACGTTATGGAGTTAATGAATTGAATATGCTTGGACTCCTCTGCAAAATACGAAGAAGTAATTTGTTCAGCAAGGAGAACATAGCTAGTGAAGCGGTAGACAGTAAGCTATTGTTTTTGTCTAGGTAAAAAAAAAAAAAAGAAAGTTTTTGCTTTTACGAATTGAATGTTTGCGATATCTAGCGGACAATCTACCGATCAATTTGATTATCTTCAAGTTCGATTTGGCAAGTTTTTTTTTTATTACTTATTTAGAGTTCTATTTATCAGAAACGAAACCTTTCTTCTTATGTCTATAGTATAGAAAAATGTTAGAAAATGAGTAATTCTATTTAAATCAACATATACATATATGGAACTGTTCGTAAATCTTACCTTAATATAGTTAACAAATGATATGCGACTTTCCTTCTTTAAGTATTGTTCTCTTTTGATATGGCGTTAATATTCACATTTGGAACTATTTTCTTCCTTCTTTTCTTATCTATATAGCACGAGTTTATGAAAAAACGGTTCGAGAATGACTATACTGGTATCTGATTTGTCCCACTCGTTTGTTTTTACAGTGTTACCTGGAGTGAGAATTGAAACATTTGCAAGCTCAAATTGGTAAATATTTAACGCTGTATCACCCTGGCTTGTTTTTGTACTTCTTTTTTTTTTGATTAAATATTGTTCTATTGGTTGTCATAAAAAGGTTACTTTATAGTAAGTTAATACCATTGGCGTTAGTATCAGTATTTCTATCCATCGTATAATTGCGTAAAAGAAGTAAATTTTAAATTAAAAACTCCCTTTCCATCTCATATTTTAAAATAATAAAAAGCAACTAAGTGGTTATATTTTTCTTACTTGGTTAGAATGGTATGAAATCATATCTGTTCTATATCTCTACAATTATTAGATCTTGTTTTTCATGTGAATTTCAAAGAAAATATCATTATGAAGCTCACATCTATCATTTCGTTTTCCCAGCTTTTATTTAGTTCATGTCGATGTTATATCAATTTTACAAAGAGATTTGTTTTCGTCGTCTACGTAATTTTTATATTGCTTCTCAACATAATTTGGTTTATAGAAATAAGTTCTATATAGTGTTTGAGGGTTAAATTATATATATAGAAGATAAATAAGATTTGAAGCAATTAGTACGTAGGCTTTTAAACGATTACTTAGTGATGTTTTAAACAAGAGTTAAAGTGCGTGCTTCGTTGGTGAATAGTAAAACACGGGTTTATGTTAGATAGATAGTGATTGTTCAAACCATTACTTTGAATATGGATTTACATAGTATGATAAATAAGAAGAGAGAGGTGACGGAAAAAGTAGTTTAGTAAGGGGGTTTGTTTAACCAAAAATTACGCCGAATCGATATATATGTATATTTGGATTGTTGATTATCTGTGTTGGAATCGGCTGAGTCCCCAACTTAAGTCGTTAGCCAGAATTATACTTGAAAATGAATAGATTGAACTGTATCCAGTCCCTTTTCAGGCTTAAAACGATTTGTCCATCTAAAATAAATTAGAACTTTTGCAAAACACACTTTACTTTCTCTTTATTCCTTTGTCTATTTTTTCACAAGTGTTAATTTAACGCAGAAAGTGCTTGGAGGAAGAAGTACTATTACGAGATATTTAAATGCTTTATTATATGCGTGAAGAATTAAATAAAACTATATTATAATCAATAGGACGTACTCAACTATCCAACGACTTGGGAAGTTAAGCATCAATCTCCATTCTTTTGCCTCATTTGCCGCCTCAATATACAAGCACAATATTAAGACTATTTTTATGCGCAAAGAGCTGAATAAGCTGCCAGATAAACGGCTAACAAGGCTAAAGAGTCTCGACCACCAGAAATATCAAAGTCTTATAATAACAGAAAGGAAATTTCGTCATGAACATTTTCCGCCAGGGTCTCTAAATAAAATCCTCGATGATAGAAGGTTGCATTTGTTTTAGTTACTCTGGTAAATTTAAAGTATAATGTTTGGTTATGTGTATATTTCTAATTAAACACACATATATATATTAAAGTTGTCAACAGAGATCATAAAAAGTGAGTCAGATGGATATGGAGTACTTTTTTAATAAGAAAAATAACTAGTTAGCTATTCGAAATAGAAAAAGAACAAAACGAACACAGCGAACACAAGGATTATATGGAGAGAGTGGAAATAGTAACTTCGTTCCAGAACCATATAAAAATGTAATCCAACCATTACGAACTGATTCTGATCTCTTTATGCGAATGGAATACCTAGCGAGGTACTTGAGGGTGACCAATTAGTAACTTAACTATTGGATCTTGCTGCTTCTTCATCCTCAACTGTCAAACATGTTGGTCTTTTTACAGACTCTTCCATATTTCCCTAACATTGCTTTACTTATCCACACTGATTCATATGTCACATTATAGAGTGTGAATTAAAGTCTGGAGAGAAAGCAAGACGAAAAATTTACCCCGAAGAAGTTCACTTTTCAGTCAAGAAGCGAATTGGAGACAACAAAACAAAAATAAAGCCTTTTCACTTTACCAACTCGGGCTCTACCGAGAAAAAAATGTTTCAAATCTTCAAATATGAGTATTTTATTGTATACGCACATCTGTAGGAGACATTCAATGCCACGAAGACCAAGAACAGAGTTAATATTGCTCAGAACCAAGATGCTCTTTCTGATAACTATATACAGTAAAGTCTGGAATATGGAAACATGGGGTTTGAAAACTGCTAGTAATTTGGAAGCACCCCTCATCTTAAAAGAAGTAATGTTTTGGGTTGTGATTGGCTAGATCTGGTTCGATTCCTATCACATATCGATTTTACAGTGTAAAATTTGGAAAACGGAAACGCAGTTTTCGATCCATTTTCAAGTTTCTATATGACAGACTCCACTGTAGTATACCCTGGCTTTGAAAATAACATTTTGATGATAAAACTGTACTTTTTATTTCAAGAAAATGAGAAAAAATTACAAATTGATGAGAAAAAGGGGGGGAATAATTGAGAAAAGAGAAATATATCATGTATAAAGAGTATATTTCAGACAGTGAGCAAA
>VCJC01002097.1:8825-19127 GCA_024140195.1 Backusella luteola | reverse complement strand
ATTTTTTTTTTTTTTTTTTTTTTTTTTTTTTTTTTACTATTTTGTACAAATCTCCTCTTCGGATATGTCAAAAAGGGTATATGTTTTGTTTTGTTTTCTTTTTCCTAATAAAAAAAAAGAGAGAGAAGACCAAGATGACAATACTCCAGAATCGATTTCCATGACAATGAATGCATTCTATCCATCGCAAAGCAAAATAATTTTCTATTAAAAGACACGGTGTTTCCCACTGCAGCAGCATCTAAAAATTTTAATCCAATTGGCCGACCAACTGGATGTTCAACTCAGAAAAACCTGTAAAATTTTGTAAAATTAGCATTTATAATTGTCTTTACAAATTAGGAATGGTTCTTTCATTATTAAAAGCTTCTTTTATGTGTTTTCTTTAATATACAATTGATCCGCTCATACTTATTTCTACTCCTTATTTCAACAATAATTCATGCATTTCATCTTTATAGTATATTTAATTGTGTAGTAAATGGAATGGAAAAAAAAGAAAAAAAAATTCTAGATTTTGTTTTTAACATGTCAAATATCAAATGTTGTAACACAATCTTGTCCATTTAACATGTGTGTTACGCATAGCTTTGGAGATTCAAAAATATAAATAAACTATATATAACTGAAATGGGGGACCTTCACGAACCCCGGTGAACATGATTTTTATTAAATGGATTGGAAAAAAAAATAAGGTTACAAATATAAAACTCATAAAAAGAGCTTCTCTCTTATATGAAATTAAAATATAAAGATGTAGATATTAAGGGTAATGCTATACATTTCTCTAATAAAGAGGTGAGGAGGAGAGTCTTTTTAAAGCAACAAGGCAACGACACCAGCAACACCAGCGGCACCAGCGAAACCGGCCTTGAGGTTGTTACCAGCGGAAGAAGCAGATTCAGTGACGTTCTTGGAACCGCTGGCAGAGGCAGCGGCAGAGCCAGAAGCGGCAGCAGATCCAGAAGCAGCAGCAGTGGAACCGGATGCGGCGGCAGAGCTAGTGGCAGTAATGTTGGAACCGGCAGGGGCGCCTATGATGGTGAAGTAGGGAGAGTAAGTAGCCATGCCATTGTTGCCAGTGAAAACAAGAGAGTCTATTTAATGGAAGGAGTTAAAATAAAAGGTGTTGTTACAAAGGCAAATCTAACTCTAATAACTTACAAGAACTATCGGTAGGAATGTTAGAGGGAACGTTCCAGGTCCAGGTGGGTGGGTTAACGGGGAGAGCAGAACCGGCAACGTTGCTAAGGATCAATTGTAAGTTTTGGGATCCACCAGATCTCAAGTCAACATTGTTGATGGAAGTGGCAGAGGCATCAGTGACGGTCCTAAACATTTCAATTCAAAGACATTAATTACTGTCGTTTTGTGCTTATGTATTTGTATTTTATTACCAAGTAATAATCAAAGGTTGACCAGCAGTAACAACTTGCTATTAAGAAAGGAATTGTTAGTTAGATTAAGGAATTATAAGTATTTTCTGTTGTTAATTTTGTTTTCTTACACCAAAGGCGGGGACGTTGATGGCAACACCAGCATCCTTGGCAGCGGTGGTGGTAGTCTGAGCGAAGACAGCAGCAACAGCGGAGGAGAAGATGGCAAGGACGGAGAACTTCATTTTTATTGTGTGTTGTTAAAGTAAAGAGATGAAAGAGAGTAAAAAGATGAAATCTTCATCAAGAAACTCGTATTTTTATATAGAACAGTCAAAATAATGGTGTAACAACGCCGTGCACAAACAATTGTATTTATAGACTCTCCAATTATATTGGATAGAATTCCTTATGGTTCCAATCACGTTGTAAATACCCAACTGCTCAAGCTCCGATTTTAACTCGCCATCCCCTTCACCATAATAAACCACACTTGAATAATGATAAGCATTTGCTTTTTTACTTATGCTTCATGCTATTACGAATAAAATGGCTTCTCAAGAGCAAGCATATACGTTTTAAATGGTTTCAAAGTACCATTGAGTTATAATAGAGAAGCAATTTCACCATTGGCTATATTTTGTTTATGTTTTGTTTTTTTTTGTCATGTTTGATCTATTGAATTTTTATTTCTCATTAAGTTTTGATTATTGTTATGCTGTCGCACAAAGCAAAGGACTTGTCTTTTTTCCACGTGCTATACGGTTATATATCAATTTACATCCCGTTTCTCGAAAACTTGGAAAATTATTTGAGATCTTTGGCTTACACTAAAACCAATTTATATATGAAGATAATAATAAAAGAAAAAGAAAAGAAAGAAAAAGGGGGAAGTAAGCCACCAGTTGTGTTTTTTTTTCCTTGTTTTTTTTTCTCTTACGATGAAAACCTATCGGAGTGATCCCTTCAGGGATAAAAAAGAATAGCAAAAACCCTTAGATTCAAACAAAATTTTTCCAAAAGTATCGATTTGTCATCTCATCAGCAGAATCAAATAAAGCAAATTGATAAAAATAACATATAAATAACACTTTAATTTTAAACATTTGTACAAAACCGATACAAGAGACAATATAAAAGAAATTTCGCGTACCGTTAGTGCTATTTTTTTTTATGATTTCCCCCCTGAAGGACTTGGGGTGAAAATTCCTAATACAAGACTCACTGGAATGCAATACTACACTTGCCAGAAATAAAAAAATGGATTCATTAAAGAAGAAAGAACACTGGTATATGGTATTGTTCTTCATCTAAAAAAATAACTGGTTTTCACAAACCTGATTAAAATAGATCGCATAAATAAACAATGAGAAAGGAATATGCAATTTTTTTTTTTCGATTTTGATTTTAGAATTTCAATACGGATATACGAATAATACGCTTGGAATGCCTCATCGTAGCTAACGCTTCTGAGGATGGTTACTTTACAGTCGATCTTCGAGAAAAATATATTAAATATTAAATATCAAAAAAAAATATTCCTTCCCCTTACATTTGACTAGTTTTTTCATAAGTTCGTTTTCTTTTTCCCTTTTATAACTCTGTTTCTTTTTTTGTTTTCCATTCTCTCAATATTTTTTTTACGCGGGCTTATGAAAAATATTTTTCAACATGAATTCTAACTCAAGGCAGTAAGTATATTGAATAAACAAGTAAAGACGATAAAAATGGTTGAACAGAAGACTGATCTCTTTCTACCAAATAGAAAAAAACCTAGTCATTTTAAAGGTATTTTTTTTTTCTTCATCATTTATTTATTTTTTCCTTGAAGGCCGGAATTAGTTCTTGTATTAAGACATCAAATTTAGAATCTATTCCAATACCTATACAGCCGTATATACCCAATGACCTATCGACAGACACTATTTACAATGAACTCCATAATAGTGAATCAATGCAAACAGTGACTAATGATGTGGATGCAAATTCAGACGTCATATTGTATCCAAATTGGGCTGCAACCAACGTCCCAGTGTCTTTCCTTGAGATTAACTGCATATTCACTGACTATGAAAAGAAATATGGATTCCAGAGAGACAGTGTGCGCAACATGTATGACCATTTGATGACCATGCTCAACTCTCGCTCAGCGCGTATGTCACCTCGACTTGCACTTTGGACATTGCACGCCGATTACATAGGAGGGGAGAATGCCAATTACAGAAAATGGTATTTTGCAGCTCAGCTCGATTTAGACGACAGACATACACCCAATAGTGCCACTGAGCTATTGCTGGAGGAAGCGAAGCGAGAATGGAGAGAAACTATGGAGGGGCTGTCAGATTATGCGCGAGCAGAGAATTTGGCTCTCTACTTGTTGATTTGGGGAGAGGCATCTACTCTACGATATACACCAGAATTGCTTTGTTTTATTTATTATACCGCAGAAGGATACAAGGAAAACTCAGCCAGAGGTACATGCGCGAGCTTTTTGGATTCTGTCATTTCACCTCTGTATAACTACATCCGCGACCAGTCCTATCAATTAATAGGAGGTCACTATATTAGACGTGAAAAGGACCATAATGCAATTGTGGGATATGATGATATTAACCAACTTTTCTGGGATCGGCGCACCATCGCAAATCTCAAACTAAAAGAAAATGGTCTTTATTTGAAAGATATACCCAAAGAATACCGCTATCTCGAGCTTCAAAATGTGGACTGGAATAGTGCTTTTTCAAAAACATTTTATGAGTCTCGTTCCTGGCTTCATCTGATCACAAATTTTTCACGCATATGGATCATCCATGCTACTTCTTTCTGGTACTACATGGCGGCCATTGCTGATTTTCTATACTCACACACGGACAAGCATGGTGAAAAAGTTGTTAACCTGCCAGCAAAGCTATCCATTATTGGGTTGGGTGGTTTAGTTTCGGTTACTTTAATGATCATTGCTACAGTGACTGAATTCAAGCACCTAAAGTTTGACTTGACCAAATTACGCATGCTCACGTTCCGGCTTTTGATGCTTTTCCTTATCGGACTATGTCATATCGCCATCTCATTCTATATTCTGAGATACAACCAAACTGGCAAGCTCTCCCTTATCCTGGCATCTTGTCAATTGGGTGTAGGTGCGATTATCTCCATCGCCATAGCAATTATGTCTCCATCAAGTCTTTTCCACAGAAGAAAGTCAAGTCGACATTTGACTTGTAAGACATTCACTGCGAATTTTTCTTCAATGGCTCCTGGTGATCGATTTCTATCTATTTTACTTTGGATCTGTATCTTTAGCTGTAAATTTTTAGAGACATACTTTTTTTTGGCCCTCTCATTCCACGATGCACTGGTCACGACTGCTTCAATGAACCTTAGAAATTGCAGTATCGACCCCTGGCTTGGACGATGGCTATGTGATATTGTACCAGTCATGACAACAGTACTGATGCTATCTGTAGAGTTTGTGCTGTTCTTTTTGGATACTTATCTTTGGTATGTTATTTGGAGCACCATTTTTTCTGTATCACAGTCTATGAAAATGGGTATATCGGTGATGACCTCTTGGCGGACTTTATTTGCTAAAGTTCCCCGTAATATGTTTACAAAAATAACTGCTACCAAGGACTTTGTGTCTGTTCATCTGCGTCGTACAGCATGCTCACAAATGTGGAACGCTATTGTCATCTCGATGTACAAGGACCATTTTATATCACTCAATAATCTACAATCACTCCTTTATCAAGTACAAGCGACTGAAGATGACCAGGGCAACATGGTACGCGAGCTGCAGGTACCTTCCATTTTCGACATAAATTCATCAAATAAAATGCAGGAGTACTTTCCCAGTTATTCTGAAGCGGAAAGACGATTATCATTTTTTGCACAAAGTCTGTCTACCCAATTACCAGGTCCCTGTTCAGTTGGCAACATGCCTACCTTTACCGTTTTTACGCCACATTACTCTGAAAAGATCATTTTATCTTTGAGAGAAATCATCCGTGAAGAAGACTCGACTACTCGCTTGACGCTACTTGAATACATGAAGAAGCTTCATCCTACAGAATGGGATAATTTTGTTACGGATACTAAATATATTTCAGGGGAAGATGACATGGTGATTAAATCGTCAGAAAAGGATGATTTGCCATTTTATTGTATTGGGTTTAAATCTTCGGCGCCTGAGCACACTCTAAGAACACGATTGTGGGCCTCCTTACGGGCACAGACACTTTACAGAACAGTTAACGGATTTATGAATTATGCAAGAGCCCTTAAGGTACTATATCGTATCGAGCATCCTGACTTTGCCAAGCAGCAGCAGAATGAGAAACCAGGAAAGGTCGTGGACAATCCAGATCATGATAATGAGGAACTATTGGATAGCATCACACACCAAAAGTTCAGATATTTGGTGGCTATGCAAAGATATGCGAAATTTAACGACGAGGAGCTTGCCAATTGTGAATACCTTTTGCGAGAACATCCGAATTTACAGATTGCATATATCGATGATGAACCTGCAGATGAAGAAGGGGAATTGCCTACCTATTACTCTGTATTAATTGATGGTCATTGTGAGCTCCTCAAAAATGGCAGACGAGCTCCTAAATACCGAGTCCAATTGCCTGGTAATCCTATTCTTGGTGACGGAAAATCAGACAACCAAAATCATGCTCTTATTTTTTATCGTGGTGAATATCTTCAATTGGTGGATGCCAATCAGGACAATTACATGGAGGAATGTATCAAGATACGAAGTATATTTGGTGAATTTGAGCAAGAATCAAAAACAAAAACGGAAGAGACTGTTTATACTTTGTACTCAAATACAAATAAAATCCCTTCACCGGTTGCTATTGTTGGTGCTCGTGAATACATCTTTTCTGAAAATGTTGGTATGCTTGGTGATGTCGCAGCTGGTAAAGAGCAGACGTTCGGTACGCTTACGCAACGCATTATGGCAAAGGTGGGCGGTCGCTTGCACTATGGGCACCCTGATTTTTTGAATGCTGTTTTTATGACAACAAGAGGTGGCGTGAGTAAAGCTCAACGTGGTCTCCATCTAAATGAAGATATCTATGCCGGTATGAATGCACTATTGAGAGGTGGACGTATCAAGCACACGGAATATCTTCAATGTGGAAAGGGCCGTGACCTTGGCTTCTGCTCTATTTTAAATTTCACAACAAAGATTGGTGGTGGCATGGGTGAACAATTGCTCTCTCGGGAATACTACTATTTAGGAACCCAGCTCCCACTGGATCGATTCTTGACATTTTACTACGCTCATCCAGGATTTCATGTGAACAACATCATGATCATGTTTGCGGTTCAGTTATTTTTATTCTGCATGACATTGGTTGGTACGATGGCCGCTTCTCTACCGCTTTGTAAAGATGATAACTGTTTCAACTTCCGGCCTGTCAGCGACTGGTTATATAGATGTATTCTCTCTATTTTTATTGTATTTTTTATTTCATTTTTACCATTGTTTTTACAGGAATTGACAGAAAAAGGAACAAAGAGAAGTATTGGGAGACTTGCTAAGCAACTGATATCATTTTCAGCTTTATTTGAAGTGTTTGTCACTCAAATTTATGCAAATGCCGTAATATCAAATCTCAGTTTTGGTGGCGCTCGTTACATTGCAACAGGAAGAGGTTTTGCTACATCTCGCATTCCATTTTCGGTTCTCTATTCCAGATTTGCTAATCAAAGCATCTACTTTGGTGCTCGCACCATGTTTATTCTACTTTTTGTCAGCTTGGCTCTATGGATACCTCATTTGATCTACTTTTGGATTACAGTGTCTGCTTTAGTGATATCTCCCTTTGTGTTCAATCCACATCAATTTGTGTTGACCAACTTTATCTATGATTATCGTGAATTTTTGGGTTGGCTTAGTCGTGGAAATTCTACTCGTCATTATGAGCACTCGTGGATTTCTTTTTGTCGTCACACCAGAACCCAAGTAACAGGAAATAAGAAGAAGGCGAGACAAAACTCTACTTTGAATGATAACAGGCCAGTCGCAGTTGTACCTCGTGCCCCATTATCCAACATGTTGTATTCAGAGATAATCATGCCGTTTATCCAATGTCTTTTATTTGTTGCATGCTATGTATTTTATAAAAGTCGCGAGGAAGTAGACCGATATGGTGCCTTGAAGACTCAGGTTAATACATCCGTCGGCCCTTGGGGCGCTTTAGGTCGCATTTTGTTGATTGTCACAGGACCCATCATCTGGAACGCTGTCATGCTTGTATTTGTTCAACTATTCTCGGTCTTACTCTCATGTTTAAAACGAACAGGTTTCTATATGTCTTTACTGGCACATGGGCTAGCGATCATTGGATTTGTTGCGTTCTATGAAGTCTTTTGGGTGTTAGAGAAATTCCAAATCAAGTCAACGGTATTAGGATTGCTTTCCATCTTCTCGCTCCAGCGATTTGTATTCAAGGCGTTTGTGGCTATATTTATGACTCGTGAATTACACCATGATGCTACCAATAGAGCTTGGTGGTCTGGAAAGTGGATCAAGAGCAAAGTAAGTAACTATCATTAGTATTAATTATCTCTAGTCTAAACCTATTTAATACTAACATTGTTTTTGTTTTATATTAGGTCGGACACTTAGGTATATATTTTTCATAAACAAGTTTTTTTTTTTAAAAAAAAAGGGAAATTTTCTGACTAAATTATTTTTTTTTTTAATAATATCTTTAGCTGCCAGAGAATACATTTGCAAGATAGTTGAGATGACAGTATTCACCAATGATTTTATCATGGGACACCTTATCCTCTTTCTTTTGTTTCCATTCACCCTCATACCATCTGTAGATAAATTGCATTCACTCATTCTATTCTGGATACGACCTTCTAAGCAGATCAGACCTTCCGTACTTACTACAAAAGAGCGTAAACAACGACGTAGAATAGCACTTGTCTATGGTCCTCTTTTTATCATTATTATGTGTTGGTTTGTTTCTCTCATCATTTTACCTCCTCATCTCATTTTCATGCTACCCATCAAATATCAAAATTTTGTCAAGATCTTATAAAATGTAAAATGAAAAGAAAATAATAATAATAATAATATATATATATATATATATATATATAAACCATTGTCATCACTCATTATTCAATAAATGTGCACTTCAGTTACGGTTTCATTTTCTATATTTATTTTTTTTTAACAAACAATTATTATTATTAGAAACTTAATTTAAACAGGATATTTACAACAATTTTTTTTCCTTGATAAAAATATATTATTGATTGTTTGTTTAACAATTGTTTACGAAGCAAGAGGTTCAAATTGGTAAACACTTGTTGTTGTTTATAATGATCTCATATGATTCATATAAAAATTACTTTAAATAAATGTCAAAAGATGCAAAAAATCACAGCCCATGAATTTTAGTTAGATCAATCGTTTTGAAATCAATTAATAGACATATATGTCTCGAATAGTCCTTGTTTAAAAAAGGCTTTAATAGAACAATATTAATAACTTTTTATAATTATGGGGAAGTGTCTATTAATATAAGTCAATTGTGATTGAGAACTACTATGAAACAAGACAGAATCATGTGTCTTTCAATTTTTTTTAATTTTTCCAAAGGGAATAAAAAGGGCCCTGTAAAAAATGTTCGTTTTTCTTTATTCCGTACATTTCTTACAGAAAAAAAAAAGAGAGAATTTATGCTTCTTATCACTTCAGCGGACGAATACCTTGGTTATTGCATAACTGCCCACTTGTCCAAGCAAGAATCATTGCGTAAGAGTATCCGTGTCTTAAGTACCAAAAAAGAGCGATGCATTGGATTCACTCGAAAAGGTATCGACGTCAGGGAGGTGGTTTCTAGTCATCCTCATCAAGTCTCACACGCCATGCGCAATATCGACTTGATGATTCTCACTCTCCCACTCAATGAAAACCGCGTAGAGGAGTGCTTTCACTTATGCGATGTCGCTGTTCGGTCTGGTGTAAAGTCTATCTTATTTTTGTCTACAATTGGAGCATCTTGTGCAGACTATAGTACCTTTTCTGATTATCAAAAGGTAGAAAACAAAATTCTCGAATTGAATATTCCATGGTCCATCTTAAGGTAGTATAAGCACATCATATTTGACATTTTAAAAGCTTAAAGTAATCGATTTCTCCCATTTTAGATTAGATTGGATCCAGCAGTACTTTCATTTGTGGGCCACCCAAATCGAAGAAATTCGGTCTGTTAACCTTCCTTTTCAAACTGATGTTGAGTTCTGCCCTATCGACATCACCGATATTTGTAACGTTATCCAAAAGATGGTGACTGAGGAGAAAACTGGCTCGTTACTTTTTGAAATATGTGGTGACTACTCAGGCCAAATCTTTACATTGACTGGTCCCGAGTCTACCAATGGAGAGAAAATCATTCAAATGTTATCAGATGCTACACGATTCCGTCAGTTAAAATATCAGCATACCCGCCTGATGGACGTTCGTTACTATCTTGAAAGCTTAAGTCAAAACATCTCGTTCTATTCTCGTATCAAGAAGGAAGACTCCCAAAGATATCACGATGAACTTGACGAATTGGAATACAGAACGAAAGCATACGTAGCACCTAATAGTAAAGTATAAAAAACTACTTGATTACAATACTATTATTAACTAACTTTTAAAAATAGGTTTCCAAATTCAAGAACTTATTGATTATTTTGATTGGGTCATGAAGTCATCAAGCAGTATACCAGTTGATCATGTCAAAATCATCACTAGCATTGATACAAGATCATTACAAGATTTCTTCAGTGAAAATGCGAATAGTTTCAAGCCCAGAGTTTAAATATGCACACACACATTATCGTAATTGCTACGCTCTTTAATTTGATTTGGTTATAGTCTATTTTAATAAACATCTGATAT
>VCJC01002095.1:13536-24518 GCA_024140195.1 Backusella luteola | reverse complement strand
CCTTGATTTAACCCTGATTTTCTACAAGAAAAATCGGACATCGGACTTTTAAGACACTGTATATATAGTGTAACTTACAATCACAAACTTGTTTTGATCAGTAACCATTGACATATTTATATTTTTTTGGGGTTAGATAAAGACTTTTTTTTTTCTTAAAGAAAAAAAAATAAAAGATAGAGAGGAGAGGGGTTAAAGAATTGTTTTATGATTACTTGGTTGTTCCTTTTATACTAAAATAAACGTTAAAATTCTGGCAGGGGGGACAAAAATCAGTTTCTGGATGGAGCAGTCCATTCATTGTTTCGTTTTTTTTTTCGGGGCCAAAACCCAAATATGTACATAGCTTAAACCAACAATCGTGTTTTCTTTTTTCTTTTTTCTTTTTTGTCTAAAAAGAATCATACTTATCCATAATGTATTGAAACCATGCTTGAACGAGTAAATCATTGTGAGTTTGTTTGTTTACACGCCCTTTTTACAACTCTGCATTCAGGATGTTCCTTTTGGTAAATATATACACGTCAAAGGTTTATCTGTCTGAATTAATTTAAATGGATTTTTATAGACTCCAGCTTCTGGGGAAAAAAACATCATGTAAGAACTCTACTTTTGACATTTCGGTTTTTTAAAAAGTGACATCTGCATTTTGTCATACCATCCAATAAAGAACAATATGCACACTGGGTTTGAACAAGACCTTCATATTTTTCATTTGAACTCTATGCGCTACAACATCTAGAACAACACATAGTTTCAGAGTCAATTAATATAAAAATGGATCCTTTCTTTCTTATTAAGAAGGTTTCTCAAAAAATAAAGAGCTACAAAATTTATTTTCCTCAGGGCATTAAGGTTCTGGCGTTAATGTCATTCGTAGTGTACTAGTGAGGATGCGTCATATTTGAATCCTCAATAAGACTCAAAAATTTCGCTTTAGTTGTTCTTATATCATCAAGAGATATTCAGACTGTCCATGGATCAATTTGAGTGCTCCAAATTTAAAATGATACACTCCTGGTTTTTATCATAATAGACTGTACTTGTGGGTACATAGAATTAACTGTTTGTGCAATGGAATAAGTATCGTTTTAAGATGTGGCTAACTTACTCCGCCGTTAATGACGACTTTTATTAGTAAATATCAGTCCATAGTTTTGATGGTTAGCTGTTCAAAATCATTCATCCTATTGATGCTTGCCTTTGGGATTCTGGAGTAAAGAACCCCCTCCCTCTCCCTCCCTCCCTCCCTCCCTCCCTCCACTTTTCAAGCATGTTAAGTGGACATGTTCCTCCAGTTAATCTACGTACATTCCAATCGATACTTATCTTTCATTTCATACAACTAATTAATTAATTCAGGTTTATTCTAACATATCATCTTCTTCATCCTAGACAGTGCCATAGATATCCTAGCGAGCAAAATTCGAGTCATAGGCTCTTCTGCTGCTCTCATCGACATTGATCTATTTTTTTTCTTAAAGACCTAATGAAGATGATAACATATTTAATGCCATATAATCCATTTGTAATCTCTAAAGCATTTTCAACCACTATCTTATAGCCGAAACGTAGGGTTTTTTGTCACTTTGTATATTTACATTGAGAATCTTTCTTCAAGCCAATATGACTAAAGATAACAAAAACTGAAACTATCTGATAGTTTTGGGTCCAGTATGGTACTCCCGAGATGAATCAGCGATGAAATTGGTTCAATTTGTAGTTTGGCTTTGTGTAGTATGCTTTATGTATAATAAAGTTTGACCCGAAAATTAATTGCAATAAGACTGAGTGTAATGTGAATTTATTATTATGTTATGTTACCTGGATTCTAACTCCAATTTGTATTATTCCTTTTATGCGGTATCACCTCTTCTACTTATATTGAAAACCAGGATCATAACTATCTCATGATCAACGTTTCTTTATTCTTGTAAAACTACTCTTTGTTTATTGATGTTGTTACTCTGGTGGCCTGTTTTATTAACACGTTTTTCTAAATGGGTTCATACCAAGGTATCTTTGTAGGCTAATAGTTAAAATCCTTCTTCAGATATCCTTATCTAGCACAAGTGCCTGTACGGATCAAAGTACTATCTTCCTGAATTATCAAGTCACCATGTCCTTCGAGAGACAAAATCGTCCAAGTCAAAACAAGAAACGACTGTCCAGTACACCGGCATATGAAGCTCGACTGGTGGTACCTTCCATCGCCACATGTAAGTTTTCCACCAATGAGTAGCTTGGCAAGATAGATGAGAAATACGAGATATCGCTGTGATCATTACGTCATTTTATAATAAGCCAGTTGGATATGTACTCGATCAATTTAATAGCTTTGAGTTATGTTTTACAAAGAGTGATTAGACTCGTCACTTTTTGACTTATGCTATGAAACGGTCACTCAAAGTACAACATGGTTTTAGGCCGAAAAATGGGTTTACCAGCCAAACATTAGTGGCTTTATAATCTATCGTTACCATTTATGGAAGGATAACTTCATTTTATTAAAAATTGTTAGTGCATTTAAATATTAAACCTATTTTCCTTTTCGCTAATTAAACTATGTGGATTTGCGTCTTGACATTTCTGTAACAACCTGGTTCTTCTATTTACCATATACATTTTAGCATTCTTTTTTTTTTAATAATAAATAGATAGCATGGAAAAAAATGCTGACGGTATTATTGTCCCATTTTTGGAAAATAAAAATTATGAGCATGCTTGCTTTCCTCTCCAGGATCGATGAGTAAAAACTTCTACCTAATGTCAATGCATATTTTTAGGCAGCAGCATCTGCTGCAAGGCTTAAATCTTAACCTTAAGCGTTGAGATAGGATGTAATAATTATCACCGTTTTTTTTATTAAACACACGTTCTACAAGAAAATAAACTAAAAAGTTGAATTGTATCCTATTACAAAATAAGCTAGATCTTTATATTCGTCAACTCTTCATAAAACAACTACTGGTTTGGCAAGCATTGAAAAAAAAGGATAAAAAAATAAAGCAAGATTTCGTTTCGGCATTAAAAAAAAGAAGAAAATATTTTTTAGGAAATAAAAACAAAAAATCCAAATCGACAGGTTTCTAATCGGGAAAGTCTGCGTGCAGCATTTGAGCTGAAGGATATCAAAATTATGCACCTGCTACAATTCGCTGATTACCGTCTCTTGAGCATAAACTGGTGTTACTATCATTGGGACAGAATGAAAGTTGTGTAGTGGTTTTAAACTTTATTCTATTCTTCACGTACTTTCTTTTGTTTGCATTGACCAAGTAATCATAAAAATTCATAGAAATAAGAATCATAAAAATAAAACCAAGGGAGATAAACGTAAGAGAAAAACACACAGATGTACATGTAGGTCATTTTTTGTAAAAAAAGATATAGAGTGGTATCAATAATGAGTTGGTACACACATTTCAATTATATTGATACTATGGAGATGGATATCTTTTATAATTTTACCACAAATGTAAGAAAGATTAAAACAATATGCATAAGAAAATGAAACAGGATTTATTCCATATTAGTAGAAAAACCCTTGATATTTAGACACAACTATATAATCAAGTCAACTCCTTGTCGTATACTTTCTTTCTTACTGTTATTTCTACTATTTTACCTCTGTTATATTTATTTAGTTTGTTACTTCATATATATAATATCTTTTTTTAAAGCATATATACATAACATACACATCAAAATTATTTATTTATTTATCTACTACTTTATTAATTTATAATGGATTCTGACACTTTTTCAAAGACTTGGCGCAATTACAAGAATAGAGCCAGTGGCGGTGAAAACGACTGGGATACTGAACGGTAATACATATACATATAACTCATTAATCAAATGTATTATAGTGATATTATTGATCTAATACATAATGCTATTCTCTAGTGGCTTAAGTGACCAGTACACTAAGTTTAGTGATAAGGATGGACACCCAGATCGTGAACAGAGATCATACTCTATCGATCACAGTACAGACTCTCGTGCACAACGTGAACCGATCAGCGCGCTACCTGGAGGCGAATCTAGCATACTGAATCCAGACAACAAGTATAACCAGGACTCGGCATTGGGTATTGGATCCGATGATATGGTATCACGCCAAAAGAAAAGTATGGACCCTCGTAACAAGGCTCCAATAACTTTTAGACCACCACCGCCTTCGACAAGAAAGTCTATTAGTGAAGACTCAGGCATCGAGTTTTTTGGAGATTGTAATACAGTAGCGTATACGCCTCGCTCTCGTACTTCGTTGGATCAAGATAGTCTCCATCGGGGATTTATATCTACTTTGCCCTCAGCCCAAGGAGGAAGAAGAAGAAGAAAAAGCTCTGCTGTCATGCGTGATGTCCCGCTTAATGATATTACTAACATTGCAAACAACCCAAGGGATGAAAGTGTGTCCACCTCTGTATATGACAGTGTTCCAATTGGTTCATCGGCTTTGAAGTCAAGCGATATAAAGCTATCTACCCGGTCCTCTTCTGATGACTATAATAACTTCTTAAGTGATAGAAACGATATGTCAAAAAGCAATTCATACTTTCGATCTACTACTGAAAATAGACATGATTTATCAAGCAACTCTTTCGATTCAGAATCGAACAACAATGATATTCCTTATTCAGCCAAAGGCGTGCCTTCAAACTTTCCTTCCGGTCGTACGGAATATGCAATGAAACCTGAAGAAAAGCTTAATGTTTCTACTGGTGAATCTACTCACGATCAAGATTCTCTTGGAAAATATGCAATAAACACACACGAGAAAACGTATATTTCGCCAGGCGTGTCTGGTAACAAAGCCGTAAATAAGAGAACTGAACATCTAAAAGGGCATCAAGCTGATGACTCCGCCACTGACGATGAAGAAGAAACTGGTGGAAAGGGCTTCTTTAGTTACGCTACCTCGGCTGCTGCTGCTGTAGGTGCAGGTGTTGTTGGTGCAAGTACTGCTTTTTCTAATGCTCTGTTTGGTAAACCCACTAATGACAATGCCATTGTGACCCAAAAAACCACAGCAGGAAGCCAACGCTTTTCTCTAGATGCCTCTCCTAGTGTTTGGAAATCTGAAGACATATCTTCCGATCCTAAGAAATTATATGAAACCCCTATACGTTGGGGACAATCTACCGATAGCAAGGCTCCACCTCTTTCTTTAGACAGCAAGTTGACAGATAAACAGGGTATTCTTAGTGATGATAAAAAAAATTTTTTTAGTGACTATCAAACTGATGATTTATTTTCATACTTTCCAGACCATAAAACTAAGGAAGGAGGTACTCCACATCGTGCATATGTTGTTCCTATTCACGACTCTGTCATTTCTCAAGAAAATTCTCGATTACCTGGAGCTTCTCTAAAATCAATCGATAAGCAGGAAACATCTTCATCTAATAAAATACCTACTCAAGGAAAAGTATCTACCAAAAGTAAACCTTTTTCATCTCAGGTTCCTGTATCAGAACTCTCCACAGAAGGTGCCGCAACTTGTCTAGTCAAGGATATGCCCAGACCGAACGAGCAAAAAAATGTTCCTTATCATGATTTTGATGTTCCTACTCGCGAACAAGTATTACTTAAGGATGCCATTTTGACTCCACCACTTGGTTCATCTAAACAAGAAGAGGATGAAAATGTTCCTTATCATCCACACGATGTACCTACTCGCGGACAGGCTATTCTTAAGGATGCTATTATCACTCCTCCTCCAAGCGAATCCGCTGAACCAGTGCTAGTTGAAGATAGCCCATATAATGTGCCTACCAAGGGCCAATCTATTCTTGAAAAGTCGACAAGTGATACTCCACCACCTCAAGAACTCAAAAATATCACTGGAATGCTCCCTAATCGACAGCTTTATACTAGTATGCCTTTGCCAGATCCCTTGAAGCTTGATCAAGAAAAGCCCATTTCTCAGCCAGATAAATTGGAATCTATTGAAGGTGATACTCGTGAGAGTGATGTAATGCCTGGTTCTTTTGTACGTCTTGATTCTGAAGATCATGCTTCTGGTTTTGAGCATCCTAATGATGAATATGAACCTGCTATTCATGGACAACATGCCTGCTTCCATACTATGGATGTTGTCCCACCCGAGATAACTCCTAAACAGGTTGACCATTCATTCTGTGGTAACGTTAAGGAACCTTCATTACATGGTCAAAACCCTAGCTTTTATCCTAATGATGAGGATTCAAAGCCATCAACTGGGGGTCTTTTAGGTAATCTCAATCAGGATCCATCATTGAATCACAACTTTACACCTAACAATGGTAAATTAAAAGCACATGAGTTGGATTTTATAATCTTCTAATTTTTTCCCTGTTACTTAATAAAGGTATTCCTACAAATCAAGGAATTAGCCATGGTAATATTACATTTGTATAACCACTTATCATTGCTAACTTGCTTTACTAGATAGAGTTACATATCGTGATTTTGCAAGTCAAGGCGCTTATGATCCAGCTATTTCTAAGGCTAATTCAAATGGTAAAATACATATATACATTCCAAACCATTTATTACTTATACTTACTTATTCTACTTTCTTCGATTAGGTTTCAGAAATAAGGGTAAGCAGGTAGCTGATATCACTGCGGTCGAACATGACATTTATGGTAATTATAATGCAGACTAAAATTAGCTATACCGCCATCTAATATTATTTACAGGGAATCCATTGAGAAGATATGAACACTCCCAGGCACCAACAACCTCTCTTGGTCCTGGTGAGGCTTCTAGTTCGGGATACTCTAATGGTAACGAATATGTACTCGGCGGACAAGGGTCTGAACATTCAAAGAGTCCAAACTACCAATCTGGATATCCTTCTGCCAAGTCTGCTGCTGGTGCTGCAGCTGCTGTCGGTGCTGCAGCTGCTGTCGGTGCTTCTGTAGGGGCTAGTAAGCTATTTTCTCGCGAAAAGAAAAACCTAGACACTCCAACTGCTTCTGACTCTTATAACACCCAACGACTTGAGCCTGTATCTTCTACTCCCCTTAATGAGATCAAGAAACAAAATGATATGCTTGGCATTAATAGATTGGAGAAAGAAAGTAATGAAAGTGTTAGTAGTACTCGTGCAACAACAGGAAAGATTGTTCCAGATGCCGTTTACATTAAGCGTAGCGAAGATGAAGTCAAGCCCCGTGCTACATACAACGAAGAATTACCTGGTTCTATATCAAAGCCATTTAATACTCAAGCTGCTGTTGTAGAAGAATATGTCATACATCCAACTTCCGTTCCACCAATCAATGCTGCCAAGTTGCCGCCAGCTAATAAAGATTATCCTGCTAAGGTTGACCAGAAATCTCGTCCAGCAGACAATGTGAGAAGAAAATCTAAAGGTTCTATCGTTATTGATAAGCTCCGCCGTTTGAGTTTGGGAGGAAAAAAGTCGAGTGGATCCTCCAATGACATTGTTATTCAAGAGGTCGTTGATAGACGTCCGTCAGCTGCTGAAATCTACAAAAACCAGCAGCTACAGGCTCAGTCAGAAAATGCTAATCCATCATTGAAAATAAACACAGCCAAAAACCAAACAGAAATAGCTTCTAAGGGACTCTCATCCGGTCAAGCAACTAAGCCCATTGATATAGCTAATGAGGTCCCATACTACGTAGAAGACCCACGACTTTCAAGTAATGGCCCTCAGCCACAAATAGAAATCAACCAGAAGATCTCCAGAGTTCCTGGCATTAATAACATGTACCCTTCAGGAACAAAGCCCTTAAAGCCTGGTAAGACAGCCTACATCCATTTAGATGACAACCATACAACACCTCAAATAAGACAAGTAGTGATATCCCAAGCCGAGCCATTGGATAAAGTTATTAATGTAGAAAACGGTGTATCACGAAATGTCACTATATCAACTGGTGCCCCTGGAACTACCACTGGAATAAACGACAATAACGTGTCTTTTGGTACTTACATTTCCGGTCAATTTGAGAACCGACGAGGTTCTATCCAGGTAATTTATTTATAAAATATACTTGATAAACTCTTTACCTATTTTATTTATTTATAGAAAACAGTCGGAAAACTTGTTAAAAATGAAGACATGCAAGAAAAGGGTGATTTAAAGAAAGTATCTGGAAAGATAAAAATGAAGGCCTACCAGGAAAATCGACGCTCTTCATCAGGCTCTCATTAGTTTCTTCAAAAAAAATATTTCTTTTTATTTTTAATTTAATTCATTTTTTCGACTTTACATCTCAATAAATAATAATAGCTTAACCTCAACCATTTTCATTCTTTTCTTTTTTTTAATAAAACAAAAAACAACTTACATCATTCAATATTCCGATGTGTGTAACATTGTCTAAATAAGGAATAGATTGAAATGCTAAAAAAAGGGACAGACATTGACAAATTTAGTTGGCTAATGGCCTAGAGCGTGGTTACAGAGAAGTTTGGTACAAGGTTGCAAACAAGCCTTCCTAACTGTAAGTATAACTTTAAATAAATGCTATGAGAGGTATAATTAAATACATTAGCCTCATCTTTTTAAATTTTTTGTAACATAGCTTGAGGCGTGAACAATAAATTTGAATGTACTTTGGATGGTTATAAATTTAAGCATTACTCAGTTTTTAAAGTCGTGTGTTCATTTGTGGTATCGTTTTTGTGCCGCTCAGCAGTATCGCAACTGGTTTTTTCAGAAAACCATGTGATTGACTCATTTACTTCAAAATAGAATAATATACGATTATTAACTTTTCTTGAAAAAAAAAATAACAAAAGTCAATTGACAAAGAAAACAGAGTCTACGTTTTATATTTTTCTGTTAAATCAGAAAACAGAAGAGAGAAATTAAAATCAAAAAATCAAAATATTTCGGTCATTCATATCGAGAGCCACGAATGATGATTTTGAGGACAATAACCCAAAAAAATGCATATATTCTACAATTAGTCAATTATTCGATTCACTAATCCGTACTGAGAGTAATTTATAAAGAATTATTGTCACAACTGAAACCCCACGCCCCAGGCGACACAGTAAGTAAACAGAAGTACAAAAGAAAAATCCAACAATTCGGCTTTAACCACGGTCTTCCCAATTGTAAAAGTAGAAACTCAAATAGCAATGGTCACTGTCTCGATAATTGAAAAGTTTTAAATATACATCAAAATGGAATGTTTGAAGCGGAATATTCAGTTTAGTTATGATGGGGTACCTGCATTATACGGTTCCAAAAGGTAATGTTCACACCATCACCATCAAATGATTCAACCCAAATATAAACTTATTTCAAATTATTGTCAAATGAAATGCAAAACTTATGATTGATTGCTTTTTTATCACTACTGTTATACTTCTATAATCATTTCATAATAGTAATAACAATAAATGGTGCTCCAATATATAAGCACTTTGCTGATTTTCAAATCATCTCATGTTTAATAAAATAATGCCAAAAAAAACAATACAATATTAATTAATTATCTTATTAAAAACTAATTACTTTATTGATAAGAAACATAATCTGAATTACAATTTTTTTATATATTGTTTAATTAACTTGGCTTAAAATAAAAACAAATCTACCATAAATACATTGTCTTTTCTTAAAAAGCATACACACACACACACACACAAAAGCCTGTTTTTATTTTGTTATTTTTAGATTGCTTTTGTATATTTACTTTTAAAACTTCAACGTCTTCATTAAGCAACAACAGAGCTAATTTCAAAACCAATTCAGAGTCAATTCACTTAAACAAAATAAAGTATGATTAATAAAACGATTTGTAACAGTCTTAAGTAGTAGTCAGTTGTCTCATCACTGTTTTTGGAAATAAAGTAAAGGATTTTGCATGTGCCACAATGCTAATTAATTTTTGGATTGACTGTGATATATCTCTCACTGGCCACACTGTGTCAACCGAAATTCTTTTGCCAACCAGCTACAATCAGCATAGAAATCAATATGATTCCTTACGTAACTACTTACTAACAAAGCATAAAGTCTTTTTACTTCGATTATGATGGGAAATATATTCAAGCTCTTGTAAATTCCTTGGTTATTTCAATATGAATTTCATGTATCACTGTTCAAACAGGTTACTCACAGCCAAATCTCACCATTATATTTATATATTTAATCTTCGTAAGGTTACGTTCCCCACATTTCAGGGATAGTAATAGAATAATAAAAAAAGATGGGACCCACTTGACATAATTTGTTTAGTATGATGAGATACATACATAAATATATAATAAGTAATTAAATAAGAATTATTATCGAAGTTGTAATTTATTGATGTACATATGTGAATCTGTTCAATGATATAGAAAAAGGGGAATGAAAAATAAAATAATAATAGAATGACCATAGATGCTTTATACAATCAGAGTATATATACATTTTTACCCACAAATCTTAATTAAATATAAACATAATAAAAATTGAGCCATATCCATAGGAGAATTTTAAAAAGGGGGTGTCACAAAATAAGAATTAGTACTAAGCTTTTTTTTGTTTCTGTTTTTGTTTTTTCGGATGACAATCTGCTGGCAATCATTAATGAAATTTAGAAGGAGTTCCGACCAGAGTAAGAAAAGAGTGAATGGCCTTTGCTGATAAGTATATATTGAATTGGTTTCTACGCATACAATGGACAATTAGACGACGCATGCTTTTCTGATCCACACAAGTAGCATATGCTAGATGTTGTATGTGCTGTTAGAGATGTATTAGCAGCTTGTTGAGATAGAGTAGATTTTGTAAAAAAGTAGTAGAGGCCCATGCTTGCTGAAATAATTTCTTATATTCTATGGTATCGGTGTAGTAGTTAGCTTTATACAATCAGGATATACGACAGGCTGAGAGCCGAATTAGTTTTTATTATAGACAATACAAAAGAAAAATTAAGTAAAAAGAGAAAATAAGTAAATTGAGAAAAATTGAGAAAAAGAAAGAAAAAAAAGAAAATGATGTAAATTGAAAGGGA
>VCJC01002095.1:0-10480 GCA_024140195.1 Backusella luteola | reverse complement strand
GTTTTTTTTTTTTTTTTGTTTATTTTAATTTTTTTCCAAGAATAAGGGAGAAAATGAAAGAAGTTTTCGATCATGTTTCTAAACTGAACATAGATTCTTCAAGAACATTTGCTCGATAAGAGGTTAAATAAATGATAAAAAATCACTTGATACTATTTAATAAAATATATTAGATATTTGCTCTTTCATTTGAATGTGAGAATAAACCCCTTGTTTTTGTTAGGATAGCTCGGACGGGTACACAAGGCAAGGAAAAAAAACAATGGATCAAGGATCCTTACCAGAGATACAGCATTTGTCCCATTTATCATTCTTTATTGTTGCGCATTTCCAAAGATACAATGTAAACACATAAATATAAGTCAAACCAAAAACTAATATAAATAATCACCATTTTGAATAATTGACTCATTTCGTGCTTCAATACTTTATAACAAACATATTAAACTGCATGAAGCAATATAATTTCACTCATTACGTTTACAGGAAGGTTAAAAAAGACTTGAACCAACTGTTCCATCCTGTGCATTACTATATTAACATTGACGTATTGTCTTTTTCAAGAAAATGAGAACAAATTACAAACTAATGAGAAAAGATTTTCAAATTGTTGAGAAACATTTTCAAATTATTGAGAAAAGAGTTGATGAGGTCTTTTTCAAATTATTGAGAAAAAGGAGAATAATTATTGAGAAAAGGTTGATGAGAAAAAAAAGGGGTTAAGAGAGGGTGAAGAGATTGGTATTAACCCAAGGCATGATACTAAAATAATGGAATATAGTATGTCTGGCGAGCCAGACATAGTTGTGGTAGTAAACTCTGTCCTATTGATGCGTTACTCGATTACTTTCTATCATACTATCACTCATTGGTGTGTAATATGACTTTATGGACCTTGCTACATGACTACATATCTCTTTATTTGCTCACTGTCTGAAATATACTCTTTATATATGATATATTTCTCTTTTCTCATTTATTTGAAATATTTTCTCATTTATTTTTCCCCTTTTTCTCATCAATTTGTAATTTTTTCTCATTTTCTTGAAAAAAACAGTATCGAGAAAGAAAAAAAAAAAATCATAATAATAACAGACTTTATTGCTATTAAATTTGATTTTCTACGAAAGTGATTATTTTACCTTTTATCATATATTCTACATAATCCTGCTGAATTGGTTTCTATCATCTGATCGCCATTAGGTATAAACTGAATGTGGTTGTAAACATCTACTGATACCGGTAGCTTGGTAGCTTGTACCAAAAAGATACAAAAAAGTTATGCCACCATCACTGCCTTACCATTAGTAGAAAAATGGCATTAACTTAGTGATTGATAACCATAGTCTAGATATTTTTAATTTACTTATTAGCCAGTTGTATAGTATTTTGTATGTTGGTACTGTTTTTATTGTTGGGTTATGAAATCGGGAAAACCATCCTCCTCCCTAATTTAATTTAAAAGTCATTGAGAAACCTACACACACACTATTTTGAACATAAAAATGTTGATTTTTTTTAATAGCTCAATAATTATACTACTATTATAATTTGAGTCTGTGATCAGTAACTTGAGCAATATCACTTTAATTATAAAATATAATAACGGAATGCAACGTTATACATAATCTTTTGTTTAATTCCTTTTTATATCCTCCTGATTTAACTCTCCTTTTTCTATTCCGTTGGCTCTTTCTTCCATATACATATACATAAAACATATAAAAGAGGTTATTACTCCCACTCACCCTCATATCTCCTACCTTTCACTTTCTCCGAGATATCACCTATACGTCTAACAGTAGCCACTAACTAGGGACCTCCATCTCCTATGATTATTTGAAATATATATGCAAAAAAATCGTATTTCATTATTCATTTGCACCACCACACTTTTACAGGATTATTTTATTAACGATGGTTATTTTTAAATTGGGGGAAATGAGGCCTTATTTATATGTATTTAAATAGTTGAATTGATAGTCATTGTTTATATTTTATATTGTCTAGAAGATAGATGGTTACCATGCGATATAACAAACATCATACGATGTGGTTGCCTATTTTAATATGTCCGGCATAGTCTGAAGGCTTACATTTCTATAGCCACTTTATAACTGATCTACAACATTATAATCATAATTACTTGTCATAATCAATGTGATGTTTCCCCATAATATCCACATGTCAAAGAAACACGCACAACCAGAATATGTATTCAAATATCAATATACCTGAGCATCAATAGCTATTCAAGCTGGACAACCCCCATCTAGACTAATAATCTCATAGTTACATTATAAGCAAAGAAGCAGTTACTATATGAGAAGATGTGGTAAAAAAAAATCAGACATGTTGCGATGAAACTTCACAGGGGAAGAAAACAATTACTGTGAAGATGCGACTATAATTATGATATTTTTATGGGATATACAATATTATTGATGATGAAGCTTATTTTGGAAAATCGTGCAAAATAAGATTATGCATTTGTGCTACAGCATCAAATAAACAACTTGATTGACAAGCTATTGTGATCAACAATAATGACTCGATTGGATGAACAAAGTGCTGTTACTATAAGAAATGATTAAGTCACCATAAGCCGATGTGATAAAATTTAGCTGGGGTTCAATTTTTGACCGTATTGCCACTTTCGAATTGTTTGGTTTGGCTTCACTGAAATACAAAAAAAAAAGTTTGGTTTTACGACATTGTTCCTTTTATTTCTGACAGATCGCACAAAATGTCATACGCCTCTAGAGAGAATTACAATTGGGGAAGCTCGAAGAAGCGCTTTGAGTGGAAATCAGAGTATGAAAATGGCGTTGTTCCGCGGGATCTCGCATTAGAAAAAGAATTGTTCGGCGAGGGAACTCATGTACATACTGGACTCAATTTCAGTAAATACAATGAGATCCCTGTAAAGGTTAAGGGCGACAACATTCCTCCAGATTTTCAAAAGGTAAACTACTTAATCCACAAGTGTGTAACTCTTATTCTAAAGTCTGATTTAGTTTGAAGATGCAAATCTCCATCCCTGCATGAAAGAAAACATTCAACTCGCCAGGTATACCACGCCCACTCCTGTCCAGCGTCACAGTGTCTCTATTGTGACGGCTGGACGAGATCTCATGGCTTGTGCCCAGACTGGTTCGGGTAAAACAGCCGCTTTCCTCATTCCAACCTTGTCAGCTTTATTTGGGCAGGCTAACCAATTAATCCACCGCCCAAAACCGTATGAAATGAGCCACTGGAAAGCCCGTCCACTGGTCTTAATCATGGCACCAACCCGTGAACTGTGCACTCAAATCTTTGATGAGGCCAGAAGATTCTGTTATCGAAGCATGCTGCGACCTTGGTAAGCGCATAGAGCTTTTATATTGTAATGTTCTTTCCATTAATATTGGATTGCTTATCATAGTTGTGTCTATGGTGGTGCTGGAGTAACTGGACAATTGCGCGAGATGGAAAAAGGATGTGATGTGCTGGTAGCTGCTCCTGGAAGACTGATTGATTTCATTGACAGAGGAAAGATCGACCTTTCCAACCTTAAGTACTTGGTGTTGGATGAGGCTGATCGTATGCTGGATATGGGTTTCGAGCAGACCATTCGTGAGATTGTGGAAAGAAAAGGCATGGCCCAGGATAGATGTACATTGATGTATAGTGCAACGTTTCCAAGAGAAATTAGAGCTTTAGCTAGAGATTTCCTGAAACCAAACTACTTGTTTTTGAAAGTGGGCCGAGTAGGAGGAACAACCACTGATATTACGCAAAAGGTTATCTGGGTCGAAGAATTTGAGAAGAGAGACAAGTTAAAGGAGATCTTGATGTCACAACCTCCATGCAGAACATTGATCTTTGTCGACACAAAGAGAGGGGCTGACACGTAAATTAAAACATGTGTGGTTGGAATGAATTAAATGTTGTAACTAATAAGCTATATTTAATAATGATAGAGTGGACCAATACTTATTTGATAATAAACTCCCTAGCACCTCCATCCATGGTGACAGAAGCCAGATGGAGCGTGAAGACGCTCTTCTGGCTTTCAAGTCTGGTAACTGTCCCATCTTGGTTGCTACGGCAGTGGTTGCTCGTGGTATTGACGTGCGCAACGTGATGCACGTCATCAATTACGATATGACACCCAATATTGACGAGTACATTCATCGTATTGGTCGTACCGCACGTGTTGGAAATGCTGGTTTGGCAACTTCCTTTTTCAATGCAAAGAATATGCCACTTGCCAAAGATGTCACAAAGTTGCTTTTGGAATGCAGACAAGAAATCCCTTCTTTCCTTGAGCCTTACCGTACCACAAACTTGTAAGTTACCGCTGGTAAAAAAAAATTGAGCTAACATGTTTCTTCTGTTTAGACGCTTTGAT
This sequence comes from Backusella luteola, assembly GCA_024140195.1. NCBI lineage: Eukaryota > Fungi > Mucoromycota > Mucoromycetes > Mucorales > Backusellaceae > Backusella > Backusella luteola. The sequence goes on along the minus strand of VCJC01002095.1, from coordinate 6,087 downwards.
GATGACGATGACGATTACTAAAGCAGCATATAAAATATTCAATCATAATAATTATATTGTACTTAAAAAAATAAATACACAGTGGCTTTGCTTTAGTCGTCATATAATTACTTCGGTTGTTCGGATTCAGCACCAAGATCAAGGAGAAAAACAACTTTATAAATAGGGAGTCATACAGGTAGAGGGAAGTTAACATGCCCTGTCAGAAGTAGAAAAAGAAAACGTTTACTAGTTGGTAGTAATTTTCTCGACCAATTTATCAGATAAATTGCAATCTTATCTTTAAGCCTTACATTTGTCAGATCATAGATTGGTCTTAAATAATTTTGGGCTTCAAGTTGCTGGTATGCTCAGATGTTACGAGGCATACGAATCAACGTAGTTATGATTTTACAACATCTTTTATACTACCTCAATACAAGTCTGCATCAAACAATAATTTAGAAAGTGTTGGTATATGGACAACATGTATTTATGAAATAATATTATCATAATTGAGCTTTTGTTTGTTCATTAGAATCGAAATCGTTTGATGTTTTTCGGGACAATACGAAGCTCAATTTGATGCAACCTGATTATTTAGTACGCTAAATATAGGAACGCATGTGGTATCAAGTTTCAAAATAACCGCGTCAATTAGTACTGCTTATAAAATGCACAGTGTTCTTTATGTTGTTGAATTCAGAAATATATTTATAGCTTTTATACATTTTATTTTCTCAGATCGTCACATAATACCTGGTTAAACAAGGTATCGATCAGTAGTAATTGTAATCCCCAAACAAGAATATACAATAGCTCTACAGAGTAGTGAATTTATGCTTTCTATTAACACAACTAAGGTCTGTTTTCTTTATAAAATAGTCATCCCATTGCCTATATTTTAATGTTAATGTTATTCCAGTACGTGAATCTCTTCGAAAGGAGACCAATGCATGCATGTAAGATCTTTGTGTTCTTAACTAAAAGAAATATTGAGAATGATTCTTTACTTGACAATATTCTTCGTTTTATCTAATTTAAAAGATATACTAAGAAACCCCAAATGAATATACTCATAACATAGAATCCAAACCAGATCAATAATTATATTTTAAATAAAAATGATTTTCTGGAAGGAACTGCTGACTCATACATTTGGGCTCAATTATGGTAAATGTTGATAGTAACGTGTGCTACACCAGTGTTTTTTAGAATTTTGGATGCTTCTTTATTTAGATATCGATGTATATGAAAAGTATATGATGAATAGATGATCGTTGAGAGTTTGGTAGTGTGATTTTATTATAGATTGTAGAAATCGCTATAGACTCGGGTAAACCTTCTGTATTTACATCTATTCATTTTATGACATTTAAGAAAAAGAAGCAACTCATTACTTCCAGAAATCGAAATATATTATATGAGTTAAAATAAGTTGCATAGTTTGAAAGAGCAACATACACTAAAAAAATTACTGACAAAAGATTACTGTTTACATTTTATTGATGAAAAAAAAATCATATACGCATGAAAAGATGATAATAGAAGAAGGATACTTTACGTTCAATTTTAGTCCATAGATTACTCTTTATAATGTTGATTTAATAAAATACATTTGAGAAAGTTTTTAGTTTAATACAAGTCATAGTAAGTACTTTATTATAACAAGAATAAAAAAGAATAAAAAAGAAAAGTAATGATAAGTTAAATAATTAAGATTTATAACATTTATTATATAAATTATTGGAACACCTTAATGTATAGGACATAAGGTAGACCATTATCTGGGGTTATCTTGATTAAATGTTTATTCGTCATCCTCGTCCTGGTCATCGTCTTCTCCCTCTTCCTGATCATCATCTTCTCGCATACCTTTGGAATCAGATTCATCGGAGTTATCTTCGCGTACATCACCACCGACGCTTCCAATATGAGAGAGGACATCAGCATTAAGGTTCTCTCCCACGCCATGGGCATCGATATTGTTGAGAGCGTTGCTAACGGCATGGTCGACAACGACGCTTGTGTGGTCAACACCAACAACATCACCATGAGCAGAGATAGTTGCAACAAGAGTAACCAAAGCGAGAACAACGGTGAACTTCATTTTTATTATTGATTGAATGGGCTTTTTAAGAAAGTAGGTTGATAGAATAAATTTTCATTGAAAATAACCTTTCTTATATACTATTTTTTTTTTCATAAACTCTAAAGTGCCATGTTTTTGAGAGTCATGGATGACCTTGGTCATGTTTAAACCAATATGCATTTAAAAATAAATCTCACCATGTCAGTTCTTTTAAACAAGAAGAATTGAAGCCTGGAATCATGTTACTGAAATTACCCAGTACACTGGATATACGTTTTTTCTTCTCAAAGTTAGTGAGAAAAGAGAACAATGTACTAAATTCACTATTTCTGATTTCCCTAATTGTGTGTCAGTTAATGTTACATATATGGATATCAAATATACTTTTGAAATATTTTTATTTTGTCATATTTCAAAGATTCACTACTAATTTGTATTGTAATTAATATATGCGATTAACCTTTTGGATTGCTGGTAGGCGTGTATTCTTGAAATTCAATGTGTAGGCATCCTTTATTTTATTTTATTTTATTTATTTATTTTGAATTGGAAAAAGGGACAACATAGCTAAAGCCACAATGATTATACAAATAATCAAATTCATAGCAGACGAAAGTTCGAATTAAAAAAAAATAAAATAGAGAATAAAAACAAAATAAGATCGGGCTGGTCATAAATGTGGTAAAACAAAGATAAACAATGTATTCATCTAATTGGTATACAACGATGTACTTGATAGTATATGTGCATGTTTCTCGATGTTCTCGTTAGCATCTTTTGTATCTCTAGAAACATGCGTGTAAGTATATATGTATTCACCCGTGGATGTTTGCCATGAATTTATGTACACCTCCATATACAAGAAAACCAGGAGAAAGGAGTCGATTTAGCATACCAGCGGAGTCAGATCAGCCATTCAAAAAAAAGTTTACAAATATCAGTTGACTTTATAGAGCAGTAAGCACTAAAATACCGCGCTTTCATGCAATATGCATGCTGCTGATGAGCAACATACAACAGTGTACATTTAGAACCATACCCCTGGTAGATCCTTATTGAAAAAGGAGGTAACTGCATTTGACTCAAAGCACTACAATCAAGTAGTCGATAGAGCACTTAAGGGGGGGTTTTACTGCATCCAGGTTGCTTATGCAGACAAATTGAAGGGGATCAAGACTTTACTATTTACCTCGATTTCTGATAGTAAATTTAATAATAACAGACGAAGGAGAAAACCAAAATAAAATAAAAATAAAATAAAAAAAACATATAAAAAGGCAGCATTTCATCCTCTAAATTTTTTTCATTATCCTCATCTAGTTTAATACTATCTAATCCAATAAAATCTTAAAAATGAAGTTCTCTTTCGCTCTCCTCGCTGTCTCTGCCATTCTCGTCTCCACCGTCTCTGCCGGTCTCATCGAAATCAACGATACCGGCGTTGAAGTTAGTGATGCCGTCCACGATGTCGCAAACGATCTTGACGCACATGGTGCTTTAGAAGAGGCCAATGTTGATGCTGTCTCCCACGTTCTCAGCAAGGGTGGTGACCATCGCGATGATTAAATTCATAATCCATAAAGTGCCTCTTTTTTTTACCCTTCTATAATCACTTTCAATTAATACCGGCACAGAGAATAATTCATTTAAAAACTTCTTTAATTTAGATGTTAGAATAAAATCATTTTTACTATTAATAATAATCTTTTGTGTTTGTCTTTATACTTATTGTCTATTACAAATGTGTTTCCTTAATCCAAGTAACTTCACATATATTAATCGTATGATGGCCAAAATGATGTATTGTCTTTTTCAAGAAAATGAGAACAAATTTCAAATTAATGATAAAACATTTTCAAATTGTTGAGAAACATTTTCAAATTATTGAATAATTATTGAGAAAAGGCTGATAAGAGAAAAAAAGGGTGGAGAGATTAGTATTAAACCAAGAATGAATACTAAAATAATGGAATATAGTATGTCTGGCGAGCCGGATGTTCTGGTTTTTAAAATAACAAACGATGAATAATGGGGCCTACTGAATCTACCTTTGTCATATTGGTACGTTACTCTGTTGCTTTATACCATGCTATCCCTCATTAGTGCGTAATATGACTTTATGGACATTGCTACATGGGTGCTATCTCTTTATTTGCTCACTGTCTGAAATATACTCTTTATACATGATATATTTCTCTTTTCTCTTATCTCTTTATATTTGCTCACTGTCTGAAATATACTCTTTATACATGATATATTTCTCTTTTCTCAATTATCCCCCTGGTTTTTCTTATTTATTTGAAATATTTTCTCATCAATTTGTAATTTTTTCTCATTTTCTTGAAAGAAACAGTATCATATTACTGGATGTGTGAATGTAATTACTAACACAAATTCTTAGTTCTATATCAACATACTTATAAAAAATAATTAACTAAAATAAATTCTGTTTATACTGCGTTTGAACTGTATCTGTCAATAAATTGTTTATATTTATGTTGTGCCCTCAAAATCGAATAAACAAAACAGAAGAAAATTATACCTGTACTTGTTTGCGAGGGTATTTTTATGAGCACTGACTTTGATTATCATATAATATCACCAAAGAATATGTCTACGGTTTATTGATGGTCTTTGGTAGTATGTTGATTAATGTCAAAACGAATAGATTTGATAAAAACCAGTAGTAATGATCAACAATAATCATACGACCACAAATTGAGGTTTAAACTGCCTTATCACTTTATGTAAAAATAGAATCATGTTGACAACAGTAGCAAAATAAAATGCTGCTAAAATGATACCTTTGTAAGAATTATGCGGCTAATCAATTGTTTATGAATATCTATTTTCAATAATTTTTTTGGGTCCAGAATTTTTTTTTTGGCTATATCACCTTTCTCTTAAAATGAAGAAACTCAAATAAAGGTTATATTAATCAATGAATATACTAAAGGGTTTTTTTCCCCATGTTAATAGACACAGTGCTATAGTTTTAAAAAAAGAAATTGACGGCCCCTGGATTATGAATACAGAACTAACCAAATGATAAAGGGGATGGTAATGACCTGATTACCATATGTACTAAGATCGTTAATCGATATCTAGTAAAAGGTCACTTATTTTTGTTTGTCACAAGGAAATATAGAATTTAAGAAGCAATATAATAACATCTTCGAATCTATTGAGTGGACTGGAAAATAGTAAGCTCAAATTTAAGTCGATTTCGAAGTTATTGATAAATGTAAAGAGTATAAAGAAAACAAAGAAATAAGCAAAGATAGATGTGAGGAGTGCATAACTATTTTTGTAAACAAAGCCATCCAGGAACAGTGTATAACCATTGCTGAGTTGCATAAAACCTACGCTGATATTTTTACATGAAAAATCAGTTTTTGTTCTGTTAGTACGGTTACCACTATATTTGTCTTTAAAAAAGGGATAACAAAATCTAAAATAAACGAGAGGAGGTTGTTCTGATATCAAGTTCAATGTACAGAGCCAAGCAAACAGTGATGTGGGAACTAACTCCGTGTAATACAAATTTGTTTTAACAGTTTGTAAGGAACTATAATGGTTGTCGTATTCACTGTATATTTGTATTATGAAAAGTAACAAGTTTCTAAATGCAAGAAGAAAATTTTAATTGGCGACAGGTCGATATAATAGAAGAACTTAATATACTCAATTAAATTTTAATGTTATAATATTAAACTTGGTTAATAGACCATACGCTATGTGAGCCCTTGTATTTTACTATTATGCCACACATAATATTTTAATGGTTCCAAGCAATAGTATTAATGACGGAAGCTTTCATTGTATATTAGAAGTTCTTCATCGACTCTAAGAAGTCGCGATACGATCTATGCTAAAAAGACGAATATAGCTGAGTTTAATGTATAGTGGTAAACAACATAATGTACCCATGATTTCAAAAACTGATGTCCAAAGTACTGTTTATTTCAAGAAAATGAGAAAAAATTACAAATTGATGAGAAAAAGGGGAAAAATAA
>VCJC01002092.1:16679-29628 GCA_024140195.1 Backusella luteola | reverse complement strand
TTTTTTTTTTTTTTTTTTTTTTGACATTTCAAAAACTTACTGTTAAATCGTAAGATAAGGAACGATTGAACAATTGGTCATCCATTTCAATCTTTTCACCCGTCTTGAGGGTGATTGTCATGCTGGCATAAGGAAAGGTAGCAGGGTTTGGTTGACCAGCACCAAGAGAGATCTAAAAAGAGGGATATATTGGTCAACTTATTCTTTTTTTTAATCATGTAAAACATACAATGCTTTTATTATTCATGTAGGGCATGAAGGCACGAACTATAAAAGAATAGACACATTTTAATATAAATTGATTGACAGAACAAGTAAAAAACATACTGGCTGAAGGGTTTCTTGCTTTGCTATGCTCACTGATGTGCTTGGAATAATCCATTGTATATATATCGATTGGAAGAGAAAAGGGAATCGAGAGAGATGTTGTTTTGTTTTGCAGCTCACGATGCCAATTATATATTTTCACTTTAACACTCAGATAGTACGAAAGATAGGAATGGATCGTGACTGTAACCATAGCTTTGGTATATATATTGTTAATTAAATATGCCAGACAAATGAAAAAGAAAATTGAACTAGACCGTTATCAATCTGGATAATCCCAGCCCGATCTTTGATAAAATGTTATCTCTTTTTCAACTATACGATCGTTTTACTTTTACTAACTTTTCACAAATGTCCTAACAACAATAATAATTGAAGAGTAACATGACTCCAACTTTTTATTTATGCAATGGGAAACTTGAGATGACTCACTGTTACATTCTCTAGCATTTGTCACCCCCTGGAAAAAAATTAAGTTTGGCGGTGAATCATAGTTATTGTAAACGTGGCTCCTGGTTTTAATTTGTCAGCTCTTGGTACTTGCCTTTTTTTTTTCTGATCTTTTTAGACCTTAAAAGGAAATTACAATAAGATTTGATATCTTTTTTTTTAGATATTTTAGATATGTATTTTATGCTGCTTCAACTCGTTTATATAAAAGTAATTGTGATTTTATAAAAAGATGTTATTCTCGAAATAAGAACTTGATTTTACATTTACAATGTCATTAGATTACTTGCAAACTTTACAACCATGATCCATTGAGAGTTTTTTTTGAATATGAAAAGGATAAAAATTTAAGGCCTATCTTCCATGGAAATATCGACAGCAGAAGATATGTTACACTGGTTTTTTATTCTCTCATATTGATACCGCTGGAACGGAGGTGATATTCCAAGTAAAAAATAAAAAAAAAGACAGAAAATATACCAAAGTGCATTTCGTTTGCTTTTTTTTATTTTTTTTTTTTTTTACTTGGCCAAGATCTTTTATGTCATTTACTTGAGAGCAAAATCAATACATTGACTTTGGCTTTATTTGTTTGTTTCTTGTTGTCATTTTTCTATAACTATGAGTCACAATGCATTCATTTTAAATTACTTTCGATTTCTGTAGCACCCACTCTATCATTTAAATAATGAGAGTAGAGTAGTTCTGCATTCTAATCATCATTAAATTACATATCCATCCATCATACGCTATAAGTGACCTACCTTCTTTATCCTAAAAAAAAGAATGTCGATCAAAAAACCCCATTTTACTGACCAGGCACACGTTAACAATCGTGGGAAAAAAGGTGAAATTATGCAAAACTGTGCTACAAAGCGGTTATCTGATATCTACTTTCAGTCTATTGAGATGTCATCTTTTACACATCATTTACAAAGTTGATGTGATGATGTGGCTATTTTTTGACTAATTGAAATTGAGAGGCTCATCAGTTAAATGATATGAAAAATATCCACTCGAAAAGCCATTGACTGAATAAGCCATTAAAGTCGGTGGATAATTGTGTAAATATAGAAAGACGCACAAGTCATAGTATGAGCTTATTTCCCACTTCATATCTTCATCACCAATAAGAAAGAAAATACTTGTCAAGTAGAATATATTCAAGACATTTTTTAATCTTTTAATAACAATAGAAAAATCTCGGTTCACGTTTATTATGAGAGAAGAGTATCATGACTAAATACGTCACAGCACAGCAGAAATAAGGCTGTTCAGTTATTATTCTCCACAAATGACAGCTAATTGATGCTTTAATTACTACTTGTTGGGAAGAATATAACTTGCATCAGTTTAGTTTAAGAGTTTCCTGATTACTTACTTGAAGCCCTTGTAATCGAAGTAAGAACTGTTGACATGCTAAAAAAAAAAAGGGGCCTCTCCCATGCTCGAAAGCTGGATTCTCACTTTCGAACTCAAAGCCCCCTTGATGTTAGATTTGGGGATATGCGCAGGTGTAGATCAGTCAAAGTCTATAAGTAATAATGAAATGATCCCTTTTTATTTCATTTTTGTAAATTCAACTTCAGCTGTCAGTAAAAAGACCTACAGTTTTAGCCCAGTAAGTATATGAGCATACAAAGACACAAAGGCCTTACAACCGATGGAGTAAAAAGGAATCATATTATCCCTTCCATTTTCAAAAACATAACTAACACACAGTTCAATCAAAATTTTATTATGTTAAATGGCTGGTCAAGCGTTTGAGAGACAAAAAATATCCAACATTTAAAACAAGAACAACAGTAATGCAATTCGATAATCTACACTGCCTCACACCTATACACATTATTCGCAATCCATGCTGGAGAAACGCCTCAGTACAACAACCAACTCCTCTCTATTTGTGCATTCCATTCAGAAGACAGAGAGCACTTCTTCCCATTCCACCAACCTCAATTGTTAAAGGAACATTGTCCCTAAACTTACCATTTTGACTATTGTATGCTCTTTTTTTTTCTTGCTTTCTTTTTGGATTTATGACTCAAGAGCGTTTTACCACTCGAGAGCTAATGGAAAATTTGCAAACGCACAGTTTGATGCACAGTTAAGATATCAAGGAGCCCTTCTGCCAATTTTCATGTTAACAGATAGCTATCTTTCATCACCAGCCTGCGTTCGACACCAAGACAAACATAAACGCACGCGTAAACTATTTCAAGGTAGTGGCGCACTCACCTGATTCACTTAACTACTTGAGTGTATGATTGATCCGGAATAAGTTTGCAAACAGGTTGAAAATATCTCCTGTCAGATATTCCTCTTGGTTGTCGCGATATCGCTAACGTTCAATCATGTTTTCGAATTTATGAGGTATCAGTTGTATCACGATCGTAAAAAAAAAAAAAAACTGCGTTTCTCCAAAGTGTGATACCAGTTACAGCAAACAAGCTTGCGATCCAATCTGTCATTTAACCAAAAGTTTTACAAGTAAATCACGCAGGACTTTAATAAGAACATGATTCATTTTTATTAAAAAAATACAAAAACGAAAAAGAAACATAATTGAAATATATTCTGCTTATTTTTAACGAAGATGATGCTATTACCTTTTTTTATTTTATTTTATTTTAAAGAAGTGAACAGGAACAATAAAAAAAAAAAAAAATAAAGTCTTTTTGCTCTTGCGGAAGAACGTCATTCGATCGTGCATGCATGCAAGCTAAGATGAATCACTCACTTGTTGCTGCAGTGAGAGGAGCTAAAACAACAATGACAAAAAAAAAAGGCATAATATATATTCATATAACAAAAACCTTTTTTTGAAGGCTCATGTCATTCGGATTCCATGAATCAGCCATAACTGGTGCCAAGGGCAAGTGGAAACTAGTGAAAAAAAAACCCCCCCTGGTTGTTTAATACTGAGCTTGCCACTTTATGGTCACTGAACTTTTATAAGCGTCCTGCCTAGTTACCAGCCTCGCTACCATTTCTAAGGCTTTGTCAGTACCAGTATCAGGATGGCTTTTCTGTAAGCCGTAGAAACGTACTTGTTCAGCAGTAGCAATAGCAGTAATATATAAGAAAGGTTCAAGTCATTATGGTGGGTCGAGTCCAATCAAGCAAATCAGCATGGTGAACACACAATAAAAAGACATATTGAGTTTCATGGACGTGGGTGGGTGGGTGTTATGAGTAACCGCAAAGAAAAAAAAGGGTATCGTTGGTTGGATCATATATATATATAATGATGACGATGGCAAACAAGGCCATCTACAGTGCAAACCGCTCTGCTTTTATATGAGCATCTTTGATGAGATTGTGTGCAAAATGCATTATACTATGGAATAGCATCAAACTATGTTATTGTAATATTTATAGATAGATTAAAAAGTAAAAATAAAGAATTCGAATAGAATATAATAGACTAGTACAAAGACCCAAATAGAAACACAGCAAGAGAGTTAGCTAGATTAGCCTTTGTTCTAAAAACGTAATGAGATCATCATTCAGTAAATAATATGGTGTCTCCACATTTACTAAAACAAATAGTAATAGGAAAGAGACAAAAGATTCATCTGGCAGGCTAATTCACCGCTACAAACGGATGGGCAAAATATAGGAAGAGCATTAGCCCACTCGATCAGACTAGAAAAGAGCCAAAGCTGCCCAGCTGTCCAAATATTTAGGAGGGCAAGATTGGCTTGTTTGGGTGTGGTTATGGGCCGCGATCTAGCTTTTTCTATGAAAAACAATGTTTTTACATACTAATTGCTTACCATACTCATGCCCATCCCTTTTGTACGATGGATCCTTGGGTGCGATAGTTGGCTTTGGGTATTGTTCGGCAGGCGGTATATTTAGAATGAGAAAATTGTTTTGTTTTAGGCGATGAATGATTGATTTGATTGTGTTGACTGATACCAAGGTGAGGGCTCTATTGCTCTGTGGGGGTAGTGCGGTGGATTTAGGGTGGATTGGGTAAGAATAAAAAACAAAGACTAGTAGGTGTATAGGGCAAACCTTCTGTTCTAAGACTTGAAGAGAATTTTTATGTGAAGCAAGATCTATGTTTGAATGTTGCTATTCATCAGTGTTCATGATCGGGGGAAATGCATTGCTTATTGTTGTTGTTGAGGGATCCTACTGGACCCAAATGCATAATATATAACGAAAAATGTTAAAGTCAGCTCAGGTATTCAGTCAGGGTATGAACTACTCCTTATATAAGCATCAAACTACACAACATTAACAGGCTTATGCAAGCTGTGAATGTCAAGAATAGGCAGAAACTTATTAAAAGCAAAAGGTCAAGTTTATTTGTTTGTTAGTTCTATTTTTATTAAGTAATTGTGTAGAAATTTTGAGAAATACAAAACAGAACAAAAAGCTTAAAGAATTGCGAAAAACTTGTGAATGTATTCTATACATTGCTCCTTTGATTTCATGCCAAGGCAAGAAGACGACTATTGGTGATTACTGGCTCTCAGTTGTTTCCTCTCTTCTCTCTGTCATGGTTCTTTATTGGATCCAAATAGAGTAGCAATTATTATCATTGAATATAAATACAATCATGTAATAAAAATAAAAAAAGATGGATTTAAATCATGGTCACTATGAACATAAAACGTGTTTAATACTCTCTTGATACTTTAAATTGTTGTATTATACTTTGTTTATGATGAGAACTAGTATATCTATCTAATGAATACATTCATTCAAATGACAGGCCTGATACATGAAAAAGTGTTCAACATTAACTTACCATAAATAAAGAAGTAAGATAGTAGTTATTTCTACAAATGTAAGCTACCATGTCAAGCTATTATTCACGAGGCAAAGTGATAAAAGGAAGCCCTGAATTTGAATGAACTCAAAAAAAAAGAAAAATAAATGTAAATAAATGTTTTTTTCGTTATTGTATCATACATAATACATTTATTATGACAAATAACATTTCAGCTACCGTTTAAAAACAAGTGATTGGTATAAGCCATTTCTATATTGAATTGTATCTAATCTAAATGAGCATTAAAGGTTGCCTAAGAGAAATAGACTTCTATAAGACAGACTTTTATTTGCATTGTTGACAAAAATAAAAATAAATATAAACATAACCAAATATTTTTGCATGAACGGCATAATTCCGAGTGTGGGAAGATTTACAAAAGTATGCACATCAAAAAACATCTCAAGGTCACCTTACTTGGAAGTATGACGTTTGTTGAATATTGACGCCCCCTCTTTGAAACAGAAATAAATTGCGCCTTTTTTTTCTGCTCTTTCTTCTTCCCTTTTTAACTAATTTCCCACACCATGGCTTCAAAAGATTTTAAAACAGCCAGCAAGTATCTCTCAGATTATGAACATCCAGATGGTCTATCCGTTGAGGCCCTTTTGGATGAACAATTGAGCGGTGGTCTTACCTATAATGACTTTTTGATTTTACCTGGATTCGTCAATTTTGACGCGAGTAAGGCATTGTTGGAGTCTAAAATCACCAAAAACATTACTTTAAAGACTCCTTTTATATCGTCTCCCATGGATACTGTTACTGAAAGTGAAATGGCCATTTCCATGGCGGTAAGGGTCCACCACAATAAACTTTTTTTGTTTTATATTAGACTGGTATATTAAATCTCTTGTTTGTGTATATATAGCTATTGGGTGGAATCGGTATAATCCATCATAATTGCGATCCTGAGGTCCAAGCAGAGATGGTACGCAAGGTCAAGACGTTTGAAAATGGTTTTATCGTTGACCCTATTGTTATGTCCCCTACAAACATAGTGTCTGAAGTTCGCGCCATTAAAGAGAAGCATGGTTTTTGTGGCATTCCTATTACAGGTAATATACCCGAAAGAAAAAAAAATACATCTTGATTGTGCTTCATGTATTTACATGACCTGTTTGTTATAATTATTTTTAGAAAATGGAAAATTATGTGGAAAGCTTGTTGGTATAGTAACTGCTCGTGATATACAGTTTTTAAAGCAGGATGACACCTTGCTTGAAGATGTGATGACTGTCAATCTTGTTGTTGCCAATAAGGGCGTGACACTTTTGGAGGCAAACGAAATACTTCGCTCATCCAAAAAAGGAAAGCTTCCTATCGTTGATGAACAAGGCTGTCTTGTTGCTTTATTGTCACGTTCTGATCTCTTAAAAAATCAAAACTACCCACTTGCCTCTAAAAGCGCAGACTCGAAGCAGCTACTGGTAGGAGCTGCCATTGGTACTAGACCTGATGACAAGGATAGACTTGATATGTTAGTCAATGCAGGTCTTGATGTGGTTGTTCTGGACTCTTCCCAGGGAAATTCAATTTACCAGATAGATATGATCAAATACATAAAAGAAAAGCATCCAAAACTTGATGTCATTGCTGGAAACGTGGTGACACGTGAGCAAGCTGCAAACTTGATCGAAGCAGGAGCAGATGGTATTCGAATCGGTATGGGGTCAGGTTCAATCTGTATTACGCAAGAAGTGATGGCATGTGGTCGTCCTCAGGCAACTGCAGTCTACCGGGTTTCCGAATTTTGTAGAAAGTTTGGCGTACCAACCATTGCTGATGGAGGTATTGGTAATGTGGGTCACATCGTCAAGGCGTTGGCACTGGGTGCAAGTGCGGTCATGATGGGTGGTCTATTAGCAGGCACAACAGAAGCACCTGGTGAGTATTTCTATCATGAAGGGCAGCGTTTGAAACGTTATCGTGGTATGGGATCAATAGATGCGATGAGTCAGAAATCTGGAAAGGACGGTAATGCTGCTACCAAGCGCTATTTCTCCGAAGGAGATTCAGTTAAAGTTGCTCAAGGCGTGGTTGGTAATGTACTTGATAAGGGATCTGTACGCAAGTTCTCGAACTACCTCATCACTGGTTTACAGCATTCGCTTCAAGATATTGGATGTGACTCTGTTGAAAGCTTTCACAATGCTGTTTATGAAGGAAAAGTTCGTTTTGAAAAGAGAACTGCTGCTGCTCAAATGGAAGGTGGCGTTCATGGTCTTCACTCTTTTGAAAAGAAGCTTTTTAGTGCAAATTAATATTTTCCTTTTTTTGCTTTCATTCTGTTTGAAATAAACAAATAAATCTATTTCAGTCAAAAGAAATTCTTTACTTTACGGCATTATTAAAACTCTGAGTGCATATAATAATAATAATGTATATAAAAAAGGAGATATTTGGTTACAATAACACAGTGTTCTGGCGTACAGTTATTGACCCGACTTGAGAAAACCGTTATTTTAGTGTTTGCTTAAAGAGCTATTTTAGCCTTGGTCAATTCAATTGTTCATTATTTTAGTGTCTCTGTTTGAAGTCTTTAATATATAACAAACATCTGCTTTTTTTTTTTTGTAAACATATCAAATTTTATTTCTGAATCAGGAAGGATGGGAATATGGGTTTTTTTTTAGAAAAAAAAAAAAAGTGGATTATCATTTTACAGTGAGACACGGGCATAGTTGGCTAAAACCAAACCTTGACCGCGAATTAACAAGATAGAGTTTTCAGGGAGATTCTCACGGAGATAACTAAATGCTGGAATTTCACGCTCTGTCCATTCATCATAGTAACAACTGAAAGTTGCTTGAGGGGATTTTCCTTCAGGATATTCGACCTTGACATTGACAGGTCTCTCATAATCGTTGATATAAGAAAAGAGAGCAGAGATGTTATCCTCCTTGATTTCTCTATCGTTGATCCATGCATGGTTGATCGGTCCGGGGTTCGTATCTGGGTCAAAATAGACACGGCATAGCAAACTATTCTTTGATGAATAAGTGGCTGAAGCAATACAAGTAGTTCCATCACATGTTTTCTCAACCTCAGAAAGTACGAATTCATTTAAGGTCTCGTTGGCTGCATACTTTGGCACAAGTTCGGTTTTGTATGTACAGCGTGTTAAATGCTTTTTAAAGGGCTCACACTCAACGGTATCGAATTCATGGGCAGGAAGTGCGGCTTTCAAAGCTGAGTAAAGACCAGTAGCCGTGGAGATTGTAACAGTGACCAAAGCCTCGGTTGCGTTATATTCTTGCTTCATTACAAGTTTGTTGGGAGACCAAGAACCATTGAAAGGTTGGAGAGCAGAGCAAATGGTGAATAAGAAAGTAAATGCACCGGCGCTTACCATAGTAGCATTGCGTGTGTTTTCGGCAACATAAACCCAAGGTACAAATTGTAAAATATTAAATGCCAAAGGAAGTATAAGAAGAATATAAACTAAAAAAAAAAATAGATATATAAGTAAAATTTTTCTTGCATGCGTATGAATCATAAACTAAAATAAAACCTACCAGCTATTTCAGGAGTGCCGTCAGCGGTAGAGTGGCGCATGGCATCCATGGCTAATAATTCAATTTCAATCAATAAAACAAAAGGAACCAGTGTCTGAACAAAGAAAATGATGGCAGATCTCATCTTGAAAGTGGAAGGGATAACATTATTAAGTACTGCTGCAATAAAAGCAAATGCCAAAAGATAGACATTAAAGTACAAACTGGCAATGTCCTTGAAACCGACATAAATAGACAAGGAAACCATAATAGCCCAGAAAGTAATCAAACCATACCAGCTAGCATCTGTAGTGTAAAGAACACGTTTGAATTTCTGAGGAAGAACCAATTGAGAGAACTGAAGACCGAAAAATCCAGCAGAGAACACGTAGAGTGCAGCGCCATAGACATCACCATATGTCATTGATGGGTTGATCTTGATCATGACCAAAGCAGCTGACATGCTAGATAAAATAATACAGACGAAGGCAAAGATGGTGGCAAAAAGACCATAGATTGTCTGACAAACACGCTGCTTGATAACAGCACCAATGTCTTTTCCCTTGTTTGAAGATACAGTAAAGAGGTAAGAGCCAACAGCTACAATCAAGATGGATGCGATATTGGTGATTTGGTATGTACTGAAACTGTAGACCAACATGATGCGACCAAGAATATCATAATAGATGAAAGCTTCATGCTTTTTCTCCGTTTTCAGCATGTCATCACTATTGGCGATGGCTTTGACAGCTTCCAAGGCATATTGACCCATATACTGGAGTGCTTCAGGTGTAGTATTTTCCAAATTATCACGGTTAGTATGATAGTAGGATCTTGGGGAGTAGAATGCAATATCGATACCAGGAATATTGTCCTTTACAAAGACAGAGTAATCTGTGTCACTGTTCATTGTAAAAAGTTAATGCTTCCTATCCTAAATCCAACTTGAGCCACGGAAACTTACCTCTTGATCAATTGTGCAGCAAACATATCGTTACCAATGGCAGATGCATGAACATAACCAGCACCAGATTGGCCAATCTTTTGTACAGCATCTAAATTTGTGCATCTAAACAAAAGAGCACGACCACCAGCACCAGCACCCTCTATTCCAAACACACTTGATGAATAAAAGTGTTTACACTCCATCTACTTTTCCCCAAAAAACTTACCAAGATTAATAAACAGCTTCACGCTTGGATACCATGGATGATTCATAAAAGCTCTTGCACCGATAAGACCACCTTCCTCAAAATTATTGATCAAAAAGATGATGGTATGGCGAGGAGGGTGACGAACAAAATAACGCATTAATTCAAGAAGAGTGACAACGGCCATACCATCATCAGTTACACCATTGCTAGTAGGTACACTGTCTAACATTGAAATTACTTTAATTAGGCTTTTTTTTTTTGCAGTAAAATTCAAAATTCTCACCATAATGTGCATTTAGTAATACTGCATCTTCTTTACCAGACTGACCATGTAAGCGGACAATAACATTACGGGATTCAACTAACCATCGCTCGTCTGTACATACATTAAATCATCTGAGATGCCTTTCATATCAGTGTATACTTACTAGGTGAAAACCAATCATGGGGAAGAACATCGACAGCAGGATCATTTGCAATCACATCCATTTTTAACCCACGATCCAAAGCTTCCTTTTGAATATCCAAAGCGACGGATCCAAAAAAGTCTCTCATAACACCGTTCTCTCTTGTATTGGCGGAATGGGGCTTCACAAAATGAGTAAGATACTCGTCATATGCATGCTGACCTGCAAAGCCATCGACTTTGATGGCTTGGGCATCAGTGAGTGGTGTTGGAAGGAGCGTGCGGTACCAGTGAATGAAAAACGAGAGTAAGAAAAGCGAGCCTAGTGTAGCGGCATAAATGTGGATGGACTTTTTATTGACATTTTTTTGTCTATCTAACGACGCATTGTTTTTCGGGCTTGCCGCCATCGTGTGCGTACTTTTTTTTTCTGCTGGGAGAATATTTTTTTTTGCATTTTTTTTGAAACTGGTATTTATATAGTTTTTTTTTCATTGTAAGCTGAGCTCAGACACGGTTTTTTTTTTCCAAAAGCGTCAAAGTCCGAATCTCTGGTAAAAATGCTGCCTTTATAATTCTTGGATAAATGTATATGCCTATTGGCGTATCTGCTTCATATCCATCTCTACCTCGGTACAAATAAAAAGAAAAATCATATGCCTCTATTAGAGGGAGATAAAGCATAGTATCCCGGGGAAAAAAGATAAATGAACTAAAAGTTAAAATCAGATCATTATATTTAACATGTATGTTTAATTGTGCGTAACTATAGTGATACTTTTTTACTTTCTCACCGAGAAGTGAACGTATTGCCGTATCGAAATGATTTATTTCGCTGTGTGTATTGTCTTTTCCAAGAAAACGAGAAAAATTTCCAAATTAATAAGAAAAGTTTTTCAAATTTTTGAGAAAATTTATTCAAATTAATGAGAAAAGTTATTCCAATTAATGGCGAGAAAGAAAATGGGTTAAGGGAAGTTAGGTTTTTATTATTAACCCACATCCGAAAAACAGACATTTTGTTCCTTAATAGCCCTTAATTGGCTTCAAAGGGTGTATACGATCTCGTTAATGGTTGGTGAGACTACACTAAAGGCGTGACATATAAGTAACACTCTAAAAAGTTACTGATGAACTTTTCCAATTCTTGGTATCTACAATATTGATTGTCTTTGTACATGGATGGGTTTTTTATATTTTTTCCCAATTATTGTCTGTAATTTTCTCATCAATTTGTAATTTTTTCTCAATTTCTTGGAAAAAACAGTAGCATCAAATAAATTGCCTCTAATGCAGATCAAAGAAACAAAAAAAATCTTTGAAACTCACAAATCCCTGGTCACGGAGAGAGAGAGAGAGAGAGAGAGAGGTCAGGTTTAGTATCCATTTTGTAGAAAAAAACTTTATATATAAAAAGGATTACTTAAAAAAGAAGAAGCGGTGACAATTGTACAACTTTGAAAGTGAATTGGAGTAACAAATATACCGATTAACCAACACCCTGTATGCCAATTTCCCTCAGCGTTAAGTAAAATGTGAGAAAGTCGAGGTTTGTAATAACGGAAATAAAATTTGCCGAGTGAGTTTGGTTTCTCACTTTTTTTTAATCACCATTTTTTTTTCGTGTTTTATGAAAGGTTATGTAAAAAAAATAAGCAAGTTTGCATCCACAAATTAAAAGGCCAGAAGTTTTAAATTTTCTTTGGGTCCTTGAAACTTCGTATCTGAAAATAATTTTTTCGCAACTATCTGCGCTATTGAATGATTAATACTAAGCACCATGCTTTATTTGACCTGTCACGTATATATGGTTCCTGTTATTGTCAGTTTTGTTTAATACAGATTTATATTTACATTTGAAGTCATAACATCTTTTGACCATGACGTAAAAAAGCAAAGAGAATTAAAAATAGATGAAAAAAACTCGTATAATCTTGCTCAAGACACTTTTAAAAAGAAAGATTACCAGGTGTGGTATGCAGTCATTATTTCCTTTATTAATACAAGGCTGGATGGTTTCAAGATGTTTATTTATATATTCGGCAGATACAAAGGAGAATGTCCCGGGACTATCAGAAAAAAATCATGAATACACAAGCACTTGTCGCTGCTGTTTCCTGGAGCTGAGTTATACATCAAATTTATGATTGTTAAAAGATAGAAACGGTAACTTCTCTTACAACGTTTATTATATAAGATCAATATTTTATTTTTAAATAGCAAGTTGTTACTATTTTTGTATTTGTCTTACTCCAAACCACGAGAATTGACAGTAAATGCATGAATGCACCTTGCAGTCATATCAAATTGACATATTAAAGTCATA
>VCJC01002091.1:16856-30141 GCA_024140195.1 Backusella luteola | reverse complement strand
TTTTATTATTTCTGAAAAAAAAAAAAAAAATACTATAGATAATCAATAAAACCACTCTGTTTAAAGTTAAATGATGGGTTTATATACACTGAAAGTCATACATATCAATGAAGTCATTATGAGGTAACCCCCGCCACTTTGTACTCGATTAAGAAAATTCTGTATACAAAGCCTATCATAATGCAAAAATGTTCGAAAATTAGCTTCTATCTTAGGTATTGTTTACTGTTTATAACCTTATTTTCAATAGGATTACATATTTATAGTTAATATTAGCATACAAATACTCATAAAGATAAGGCGCCAGAATTGGAAAACATTATCATAAAGGCAAAGCCATGGATGATACATTTTATTTTAGGTATTCCGTATTAGCTTAGTATTGTTAAGTACTTATCTGTTATCTTCACTTTTGTTTAATGTCAAAAAAGGAACTTGCTACTGCGAATTTAAAGTAAGCAAAGTCAATCATGTGTAGATCTGACTTCAAAAATCTTTCTAGTGATTTTGAGTTGACAGACTCGTAAGGGTATTATACAATCCATAGTACCGACTGTATACGCCATATTTTACTCATATTTTTATACATTATAATAATAATATAGCTCCTGTCTATAATTTGAAGATAGCTTTGTATAAACATTTTGTACAATTACAAAAGCCATGATCCCAGACAAGCAAAGCATTGGTATACCTTGAAATCATATTGCCAATTTTTTTTCTCCGTTTCAGCCAGGCATTTGTCCCAAAGTTTATACTACCCATTGATGTCAATTGTGAGACATACCTATCATCACATTCAAATTTATGTGTTCTGATAGATCTGTGCTACCACTTGCGTACATGTGCGGAATCAACCTTTCCGTTTTCATAGACCAATTTAATGCACAAGAGTTTATTAATGAAAAGGTAAAGTAGACTTGAATATTATAAATAACAATAATAAGTATCCACGAGAACAAACAAACAAAAACGGCTTTTGTTTAAAAATACACGTGATGATCCATAAAGAAGTTTTTTTTTGTTTGTGTCGTTGGAGTAAATGGGTGAGTGAAAGGTGATGTTATATATATCCTCTTTGTCGATACGCTGGGTAATAATAGCTACTATTTGCATAGGCCAAAGGAGAATTATACATAGTCATTGGCGTTCCATATAAACCAGCACCGTATGTACCATAAGGAGGTGTACTATAAGCACTATACTGGTTATAAGGATAATACTGCTGATACCCGTAGTAGTTTGAATAAGATGAATACGGCATGGAATACTGATTCGTATATCTTCTATAATAGTACTATTTTTTTTTTAAAAAAAAAAGATGTATATATATATATATATATATATATAATAGTATGAATAAGTTTCTTATGTTTTCCCTTTTAGTGCTATATATTTACTGGATCATTATAGGCGTAATTGTTGTAGCCGTACCCGCCATATGGATAATCGTAAGGATTATCGTACATTGAGCTTGGAAAGTTTCCCATTTTTTTTTTTTATTTCGTTTCTTTTTGTATAATCTAATATGATTTGTATTTCTTTTTTGATTTTGCAAGCTAAATTTCAAAGCTCTTTTAAAAAACAAATAAATAATAAAAAGAAGTGAAAAAAGAGAGGAGAAAGGTCATTGACATTACATTTATATCCCACTCCCTAAATATTTGTATCACTTTGTGTAACAAAAATGATATTCTCAAACCTTTGCTTGTTTACTTTTAGTATCTATTAGTAATGACAGAAAACCGAAACACTTCACAACACCAGTAACATTCATATTTAATGATATGAAAAGACTATCCAAAAAATGCAAAAAAAAACATGTAATATCAGAAAAACTTAAGAGAAAAAACGAAAAGAAAGAGTAAATAGTATACATCACTTTCCAAAGAAGGGAACATGGAGAAATCACAGGGCTTTGTTGTTTGTATATAACTCAAGTGCCACTTACCGATTATATGAAAAACAAAGTCAAAACGGATATCGGTTTTGAATTACTTGTATACATTTTTTATGTAAAAAAACAAAAAAAATATAAATAAAGATAAAATGGCTCGTTATTCCGTACCTCTTCAAAGTAGGAGAAGTATTACTTTTCCAAAATAAAAAAACTCAGCAGATCAAATAACTTCACTACAGTTTTATATCTTCACCCCATGTCCTATGATATCACTATTTGGGAGCTATTATTTTTCTTTCATTTCCTGCATGTCGGATGTTTGGTCACTATTTCCGAGAGAGAGGGTAAGGAAAAAGGGGTATAATTAAGAGATTTCATTTGCTATTGTTGAAAATAACAATACAAAACAAGTAATTCTAAAAACAATAACAACAACTTCTTCCAAATTAAAATTAAATGTTGCACTTTTCTTCTACTTGATGTTCAAATCGTAAGAAAATATCTTGGATGATGCATCTTGAATTATCCAAATTTTTTTTTGCGTCTGTTAATTTACACTGATTAAAAATTACAAAGCCTTCGTAAAATAGAGTACGTACTTGGATGAATCCTCTCCTATAAGAAACTTGGTTATCATACATTAATAAATTCTGCGATTAGCTTCAGGGAGGCCAAAAAAAAAAAAAAGAAACATCCTTTTCATTTCATTATTTCTTTCATCCTCTCTTCATACATTTCTTAATGCAAAAGACTTTTTTAAGAAATCCAATAATAGTTTATTCAAGTTTATCTTTGACAATCAGGGATAGTGCATGCGCCTCTTTTTCGATGCTTCTTAATACTATTGACATTAGTATTTAAAATAATAAGTTTCTAAAACTCTTTTGATGATAAACGTAACTCTGTGATGGATTCGGATTACAGAAAAAGGAACTGGGTGGTTCAATTGGGTAAGTGTTCCCTTTCCAATGGTATTTAGCACACAGGGCTTTAGCTAAAAATAAGGGCCAGGTCGTGGAAAAATCATCCTAAAACCTATTCCAAGATTTTAATACAATAAAAGATACTTAAAGGTATTCAGATATTCAACTCTTTTTTGGATGCTTAATATGGGGTAAAAATTATGCAGCATTGTATCACGAGGGTTTAAAATCTTTTGAATGCCCTTAAAGACCTCAGACTCTATAAAAAAACACCTTAATACTTAGATACCCTTAGATATCAAACCAGCTTTAGAATGATGGTAATAAAGTGAATTTTCCCCTACATGTATAAAACACTGTACTCAGCTAATGGCATCAGAATTACTTGAAGTAGGCCGATATTAGCAAATGGGTACCAAAGTAAAAATGGTTACCAACGTAATAAAGGGATGTAATGACATTAAATTTGAATCAGTGAATTGTTGATCGTGTAAATAATCTCATTTTTTCTAGTATGTTTTGTTATCACACCGCATTTGGCACAACACCTTCCTAAACCCTGTGGGCGTTGTATGATAGGAGTAAAAAGGGCTATGCAAGACTGATAATCCCTCGAATCACTAATTACTCCTTTACGAAATAGGGTGATAATAAGCCATCACTGGTATTATGAGTTCAAACCAATAAACTGAAACATAAACAAAAGCATATATATATAAGTATATTTCCAACGAGATAACGTTTATTGAAAAATAATAAAGATGATGCAGAGCATTCTGATACTAGTGATATTCTTGTGCAGAGGTTTGTGTACGATAGTGTCAATTGAGCGAGATCACTACATAGTTTCAATTAGACATAATGAATTGATTATACGAGGAATATAGACCTACCAATGAACCGATGCACAGTGCTCCTTCTCGAGGACAAGTCTTAGAGCTTTCACAAGCAATTTTACCTGGACTCGACTGAAGCTGTTCAAAGCACCAGGAAATATGACCACTATCTCCTGGTTTTACAACACCACGTCTACAGAAACCCTCATGACAATCGATATAAAGCCGAGAAGCCTCTGTATAGCTAACGAAAATAGAAACTACAGTCACCAAGAAAAGAGTATACTTCATCTATTTTACATTACAGTTAGAAGGTTTTTGAAAACTATTTGTGGTTGACATATATATAAAGTAAGGTTTACTTTTTAAAAATAAAGGAAGAACATGCGTTACATATATCTAAATGTTGAACTTGGAATTTATAGGGAAAATGTAAGGGGTGGTTTTCAAGAGTCACAGAGTGCAGCTTTATAACATGACTCACCTCGGCCTATACTTTTATCGAGTTTTTACGCTAAGTTTGGGCCTAAATTTGACACATATTACTATGCAGTCTTATGTTTTTAGATATCATAATTTCCTTTGCTTTAAAATACTTGATGTAATTGTCAAGTTGTATAAACATCCGGATGTCCTTGCTTGTGCCTATAGAGATTTCACTCCCACACAGCAATGAGAGAATGGATATACTCTATCACCCAGATTGACGTGTATTTATAAAATTGAGTATCATATAAGGTTCATCTCTGTGTCAAATCCTTAATAAAGTGCGTATACAGTCAAAGAGAGGTTCACTTTAATCTATATTTATCGCAACCTGATCTGAACTTGTATTAAATTAATGTAAAATCCCTGCTTAACCTCATTCGTTTAATGGGGGCACGATTTATTTTAAGAAAAAAAATGATAAAAAACAGTGCGTCAGACTATTTGTATAGCATCATGAAAGAGAATGTGAGAGTTTCAGAGAGTGTTACTAACATTTAATTGTGACTCCACATGATGCTTCTTTTGGAAAAATACCAGAGTCAACATCTTGTCTTTTTTAAAAGAAATCAAAAGCACGATATTCTAACAAAGAGTCGTTGTTGTTGTTGCCATGAGGTTTTTTTGCACTAGATCTGTTTCAGCTTTGCAGCGATAACTGAGGTTTTTGCTACAATTACCAGTTACCATAAATGACAGCCCCGAGTCAACTTTTTTTCCCTCTCTTTTTTTTCCTGTGTAATAATAACTCTTAGCATTTTGCTTTTCTACTGTCTCTTTCGTCTCCCTTTTTTTTTTATTTCTTTCAACATAAAATAAAGCGCAACTCAAAAGGAGGGAAAATCACAACTTTATACAGAGAAAATCTTTGATTTTTTAAAAAAAAAAATACCCGTAAGTCCAATCAACTAAACACGCTAATTACTCGACCTTCTAATATCGCAGCAGACAAATAAAACCAAACTACTTGAAAATGTTATATTTGTGGCGGACCTCAAGGGGTCTGTCCTTATGGCTCTTTTTATGTACACTATTTAGCGGCGCTCTGTCACAGTCAGTTTCTAAAACAGGCTTTGATAAAGCTCCAAGTAGATTCTTTTACTTTAAAGATTCTCCGGTAAGCTGATTAAAAGAGAAAAAAAAGTCCTATTATCATTCTCACACGTTGTGTTCTTGCTTATCAAACAACTAAAAAGGTCATCCTTTGGCTGGACGCACTTTCACACACTGTCTATAGATCTGAAAACCAAGGAAAAGAATGGCAAAAAATTACTGACATTGGCGGCGATGAAGCAACCTTTTTATATGAACATCCCTTTGATGTTGATAGAGTAAGGATTTATTCCAAAAGCAAGGTATTTTACTAAGCTTCTATTTTACAGGCGTATGTTTTGGGAAAAGGGAAAACACACTGGAAAACAGCCGATAAAGGCAAAACTTGGCAGCAATTCTCTACGCCTGTGGAACCAGCAGCGGGTGGATCTCAGCTCTCCTTCCACGCAGAACGGCCTGGCTATGTTTTATTTACCGGCTTCAAGTGCAATCTTGGTTCATGGACTGGCGTTGATTGCCACGACGAGGTAACACGAATCAATATAAGTTATGTAATGGTGCCTAATGATAAAATAGACCTATTATACACTGAACAACTTTGGGGAATTGACGCTATTACGCACGCACATCACGTCATGTATTTGGAGTCTGTCGAGCCAGCAGTTTGAAAACGCGCCTGTCAAAGAAGTCATGTGTGTCGAATCGCCCAAAAAGAAGGGCGTAACAAGTATACTCAATCCCGAAGAACTAAGACTTGTTCAGTCAGAGGACTTTTTCCACACCGAGCAGGTCGTTGACTTTGGCACGGGTAAAGAGGTCAAGGGTGTCATTGCAGTCAGTGCTATCAATCGCTTCATTGTCGCTGTAGTCAAGCCTTCTCCCGCTCAGGAGGATATGATTCTTTACGTCTCTCAGGATGGCGAAAAATGGCACCAGGCTGTCTTCCCTGAAGGCGCAACTCTTCATGAAAAGTCATTTACTATTGTTGAAAGCACCGGCTCTTCTTCGCTCTTGATTGATGTGTTGGGTGGTGGAAGCGACCAGTTTGGTTCACTCTACAAGTCCAATTCCAACGGTACATTTTTCGTCAAAAGCCTTGAACATACCAACCGCAACTTACAGGGCTTTATTGATTTTGAGCGTGTACAAGGTGTGGAGGGCATCATGATTGCTAATATTATAACAAATCCAACACAAATCGACAGCCCCGATAAGGATATCCGTACTCGCATGAGTTTTGATGATGGTGCTAGCTGGAAAGAGATAACAAGCGTTAAGGATACTGATGGTCAGAATATGAAATGCAGTGGCGACTCTTGTGCTCTCCATTTGCATTCTGTTACTGCACCTCGTAACAGTGGACAGGTGTTCTCCTCAAAAACAGCGGTGGGTGTCATGATGGGTGTTGGTAGCTTTGGCGCCAATCTACTGGAGTATGACGAGTGCGACACCTACCTCTCAACTGACAGTGGTCTCAACTGGCAAAAGGTGCGTGAAGGTGCCCATAAATACGAATTTGGCGATATGGGCACCCTTTTGGTTATCATCGATGATGAAAAAGAAACCGATCATGTCTGGTGGAGTAAGGATCGTGGCGCCAATTGGCAGAAGCTTGACTTGGGACTTCAGATCCGTGCTAGAGTTTTAACAACAGATGCTGAATCCACCACCCGTAACTTTTTATTGATTGGTAGCTCCGTTCGTTCTTCGGATTCTAATGTTCAGGCCATCCAACTCGACTTTAGCGATGTTTTCTCTCGTCAGTGTGAATTTAGCGAAAAGGACGAACCAAAGAGTGATTTCGAAAAGTGGTATGCTCGTGATATTACTGACGGACCAGATTGTTTGATGGGACACGAGCAAATGTTTTACCGTCGAAAGGCAGACCGTGATTGCTATGTTGGACTTGAATTCCAAGATCCTGTCACTGAGCTTAAAGAATGTGCTTGTACGGAAACTGACTATGAATGTGATTACAACTTTGCTCGTGATAGTAATGGTAAATGTACACGTATTGGTCCTGATGTCATACCAAATGGTCTTTGCAAATCCAGTGATGATTCGTATCCCAGCTCTAGTGGCTACCGTCTTATTCCTGGTAACACATGTGTTCTTGGTAAGTCTTCAAACGCATTGGATGAGCCTATCGATCGTAAATGCAGTGACAATACAGCTGAAGTATCCAGACCCAGTGATAACTTTGCTCAGCCTTCCGATGATAACGTTTCCAAATACCAAATTTCATTTACCAGCGAAATTGAGCAGTTTGTTTATTTTAAAAATTCCGAAGCAGTCGTAGTTAGACTTACAAATGGCGAGGTATGGCGCTCTGCTGATCAAGGTGTCAAATGGTCTCGTGTTCTTGAAAACAACCTTGTTCGTAACATTCTTCTTCATGAATTTGATGACCAACGTGCCTATGCCTTTTTGGAAAAAGAATTTTACGTCACTGAAGATCGTGGGGCTAACTGGCGCGCTGTAAAGGCACCTCTTTCGCCTAGCACACATGCTAGCCAAGTATTGGATTTCCATCCCCAAGAAAAAGACTGGTTGCTGTTTATTGGAGAGAATCCTGAT
Source organism: Backusella luteola (assembly GCA_024140195.1). Classification (NCBI taxonomy): domain Eukaryota; kingdom Fungi; phylum Mucoromycota; class Mucoromycetes; order Mucorales; family Backusellaceae; genus Backusella; species Backusella luteola. The sequence goes on along the minus strand of VCJC01002091.1, from coordinate 22,366 downwards.
CCTGAACCTCATTCCGAGGCTTTTGTTTCTCGTAATCATGGCCGTGACTGGGACTCTCTTGATTTGTATGTTGAAAAATGTATCTTTGGTCGTGATTCCAAATATGAAATTGAAAAGGAAACTGTCTTCTGCTCTGTTTATGACAAAAAACAAGTGGGTGGCGATGCCCGTTTAATCCGTACAACTGATTGGGGTCGTACTAGCCAGGCTTATTTCGAGAATGTCGTTGAATTCTTTGTGGTTGAAGACTTTATGGCTGTGGCTTCCAGTGATAGAGGTGAACTCAGTCTGTTTGTCAGCATTGATGGAAAAACATTTTCACAGGCTCAATTCCCTCCAGATGATTATATTAACCGCAACGTAAGATATATATATTATCATCATTATTATTAACGTATTAATGTATTTATTTATTTATTTATTTATTTATTGGTTATTTTTAATTTATTAGACTTTCACTGTACTTCAGTCAACTACACATTCTATTCTTCTCAATATTTTCAAGTCTGTTACGCATGGAAAGGCCTATGGTTCTCTTTATAAATCAAATGAAAACGGTACATTCTATCACCTGTCACTTGACAATACTAATGGTGATGGTTTCGGATTTGTTGACTTTGAAAAGATGCAGAGTGTGGATGGTGTTATCCTCGCTAATCAGGTATGGAATGCGGATGAGTTGATTGGTGGAAGCCATGACCAAACAAAAAAGGTACGCACCATGATTACCTGGGATGATGGAGGTATCTGGCAGCCTTTGCAGCCTCCCTCTGGCTTTGATTGTCGCACAAAGGAATGCACCTTAAATCTTCACAGTAGAACCGACATCCATGGACCTGGTGCTATCTTTACCTCTTCTGGCGCTCCTGGTCTCGCCATGGGTGTTGGTAATGTTGGACCTGCTCTTTTGGAGTATACCGAAAGTGATACATTCTTAACTCGTGATGGTGGACACAACTGGGTCAAAATTCAAGACGGTGAGCACTTTTATGAGTTTGGTGATCAGGGTTCTATTCTCGTTTTGGTGACAGACGAAAAGGCTACCACCGATCTTATTTATTCTTGGGACCAAGGTGAAACATGGCATTATTATGAATTCAGTGAAGAACCCATTCGTGTCAACACTCTTACAACCGATCCTCTCTCATCCACCCTTCGCTTTATTATTGTTGGCCATACCCGTGGCTCTGCAAAGTCACAGGTCATGATTACTGTTGATTTCAGTGATGTCAAACTTCGTGAGTGTGTAATGGATAAAAACAATGACGACAAGAGTGACTTTGAACGTTGGATACCCAAGGACGATGATGGCGATGATGCCTGTTTACTTGGTAAGAGTACCGCTCACTGGCGCCGCAAGAAGGACCGTGCTTGTAAAGTTAACCAAAAATTCCATGAACCCGAGGTGATCAAAGAAAATTGTGAATGCCGTGATATCGACTTTGAATGTGATTTTGGTTTCTGGCGTAACAACGAAAATGAATGTGTGTTCAAGGGTAGACATCCTGACAGACCTGCCACTTGCAAAGCAGGAGATACCTTCCGTGGCCGTTCCGGATACAAGAAAAATACAAAGAGTACATGTAATGGTGGGATCAATCTTGAAGATCAAAAGGAGTGGCAATGCGGAGAAAGTGGAGGCATCTCATCAAGTCGAACCGAATTTACAGACCGTGTGGTTGATTACATTTACTTTACTGATACTGATCGTGTTATTGTACGTACTGCAGATGGTAAAATTTGGCGCAGTGATAATGATGGTTTCAGCTGGAAAGAGCAATTCCCCAATCACAAGGTTATTTCCATTTATCAAAGCCCTCATTTCAACCAAAGAGCCTATTTCATCACTGATGGTGAAGTCCACTTCTCTACCACCGATGCTGCTTCCAACTTTGAGGAAATGCGTGTTCCTATTCCACCTGTGCTTAACCTCCAAGGTACCATTATGAACTTCCATAACGATGATCCAGATTATTTGATCTATGTTGGTGAAAAGAACTGTGAGAATGGTTTCAGCAAGGATTGTCACTCTGAGGCATTTTATTCCCGTGATAATGGCCGTGGATGGGCATCCATTGGTACTTATATGCGTTCTTGTATTTGGGGTCGTGAGGGTGGTATTAAAGACGCTCATCGTAACTCCATCTTCTGTGAACAATATCGTGATCAATCTGGTAGCCAGATGAACCAGTATGGAAACCCTCTCCAATTTGTATCTTCCAATGATTATTTCCATGACAAGAAGGTGGTCTTTGATGATATTGTTGGTGTCACTGTATTTGGAAAGTACATGGTCGTTGCTGCTTCTCGTAATGGCGGTGCCAACTTGCGACTCCTTGTTAGTTTGGATGGTATTACCTTTGCCACTGCTTCATTCCCTGCTTCTTTTGAATTCTCTCCAGAAGCTTTTACTATTATGGAATCAGCAAACTCAATGTGGATTCATGTTTCTACAAACACTCATCGTGGTAGTGAATACGGTACCATCTTCACTTCAAACTCAAATGGCACATACTTTGTTTCCTCAGTGGATAACGCCAATCGTAATGAAATGGGTATCGTTGATTTTGAAAAGATGCAAGGTATTGAAGGTATCTCTATCGCAAACATTGTCAATAATCCTGGCCAGGCCAATAAGGGAGACCCCAAGAAGCTTGTTACTCGCAAGACTGCCGATGCAGGTGGTCACTGGACTGCTCTCACTCCCCCTTCAAAGGATAGCAGAGGACAGTCTTACGATTGTCGTGATAAAGATTGCGCCCTCCATCTTCACTGCTATTCTGAACGCCAGAATTCTCGTGATCTCTTTAGTTTGTCTAGTGCTGTAGGTTTAATGATTGGTGTTGGTAATGTTGGCAAGAGCTTAACACGCTATACTGATGGTGATATGTTCCTTACTCGTGATGCTGGTATGACTTGGACAGAAATCCAAAAGGGTGCACATCTTTGGGAGTTTGCCGATCAAGGTGCCCTTCTTATCCTTGTAAACAATGAAGAGGCAACCAACACCCTTCAATATACCACCAACGAGGGTTTGAAATGGGAAAGCTATGAATTTACAAAGCGTGATGATAAAGTGATTATTGAAGATATCATTACTCAACCAGACGGTACCAGCCAAAAGTATGTTTTGTTTGGTTTGAAGGGCGGAAAGTCGGTTGCATATCATATCGATTTTAGTGCATTACACCCCACAAAGTGCAAGTTGGATCTGGATCATCCTAACGACGATGATTTTGAATTATGGAGCCCAGAAGATACACGTGGCGAAAAATGTTTGTTTGGACGTGAAACACAATATTTCCGTCGTATTCAGGATCGTGATTGTTACATTGGTGAAAAATTGGTTCAACCAAGAGAAGTGGTCCGCAATTGTTCTTGTACCGAAGCTGATTATGAATGGTAAATTCTTTTATTAAAATAATGAATAGTTTCAATAGTGACCTATATTAACATCCATACTTTTTTTTTAAAAAAAAAAATAGTGATTTTAACTTTGTGCGTGACTCCAATAATAAATGTGTATTGGTCCCTGGACTTTCTCCTTTAGAACCACAATGCGATGGTACGCGTGACTTTTATTATAAACCAACAGGATATCGCAAAATTGCAGCTTCTACTTGTCAAGGCGGAAATGAACTTGAGAAAGGCGAGGAGATGTGGTGCCCTGGTGCCAGTCACTCTGGAGGTGGATGGTTTGGCTTTATCGCTGCTCCTATTTTGGGTGCTGGTCTTGTGTTCGCTGCACTCCATTACCGTAAACATGGTGGATTTGGGTAAGTATTGGGTTTTTTTTTTAAAAAAAAAGAGGGCATATTATTAATCTTGTTTTGTTGGTTCTTAGTGGACGCATTCGACTTCCAGACGGTACACAAAACGCTGGATCAAATTTACTTTCCAGCCCTATTGTGACCAAGATTGCTGCTGCTGTATTTGTTGTTCCTGTAGCTATTGCTGGTATCCTATCGCGAATCTCATTCTCGGACCTATTCAGTAACATAAGACTCCCCTCTTTCCTTAGTAGAGATTCTAATAGATATAGACCTCTTGATCAGGATGAACACACCGGGGTATTATTAGAAGACTATGATGGTTCTGAAGAACATTTAATCGACGAGGCAGACGAAGTAGATGATGCTGATGAGTTTTAAGTTATAAAATTTGGTTTTTTTAAAATAAAAACAACAGTTGTAAAATACACGTGAAACGATTTATTCTATACATAAAATATAATCTGTTTAAATATTTTTTTCTTCTTTATTTTCTTTTTTGTTTTAAAAAAAAATAAAATAAATAAATAACAAAATGATCACTTGTAATGTTACCACCGATTTGGAACGTTTCGACAATTCGAGACAACAAAATAACCGACTGAAGCAGCGCTCTCGGTTATCAAGGACTCTTTATTCCGAGACTAACCAGGCAACAGCATTCCAGAAGAATGCAAATACACAAAGCACAATGGAGTCCAGCAATACACGAAAGGATCTTATCGACTATAGGTTAAATGGTTTCTTGAAAACGGCCCAACAGGCTATTATTTGGTATAGTCACGCAAAGTTGGAGTTGATGACACTTATCAAGCAAAATCATTGCCCGGATCCTGAGTGTGATGGTGTTTCCTGTCAACTTATTGAAGACGAAATTGAACAGCAATATAGTTTGTGGAAAACCAAAGTGGACACATTCTTTAAAACCATTCACAACGAAGTAAAAGTCAGCCTGGATCGTCTACTTTCAATAGCGCCTCTAGGTTACATAAAGAAAAATCACCCTAATGGATTTGTCATTTATCAACGTAATTATCAGCTGAATTCGGAATTCATGCAATGGGTAGACTATTCTCAAAAAATATACAAGCAGCATCACCAGATAAATAATTTCATAAATCAGGTTTGTGAGCTCAGGTTGGAGATTGAACACCTACTGCGAAACCCAAAAATAGATGCCGATGCCTACAATACAATCAAGGAGAGAGTGACTACAGTAGTCATGGACGATTTTAAACAGATAACATATCCAGAGGCGCCTTCCGGGCATTTTGATTTCAATTATCGTAACTATATGCATGTAAGCAATCATAAAATTAAATTGATTGAAGTAAATCAAAAGTTAGCCCATTTAGTTAAATAGTTTGTCCTATTGCAGACATATGCATCTATGATATTTTATTTGTTTTACTTTACTATTACATATTTAAATAAAAGTGTATGAGCCCCTTCCATCTAAACTTATTTGCTTTATTATTATTTTCATGCCACTATGACATAATTTATATGAATACTTGACTATTATTTTGATTTAAGAGAAAACAGTTACCAAAATCATTGTATTATTAATAAAATTTTCGAATGGACTTGGCATTTTTTCTTATTAATGCTGGTTTAAATGTAATGCAGTCAATAACTAATTGCTCAGATATGTAGTGATATAATGATGCTTATTCAATTTATATATGAATGCCACTTTAAACTTTTCGGTGATAATGATAAATTATGATTTATTGCGGC
>VCJC01002088.1:12602-23907 GCA_024140195.1 Backusella luteola | reverse complement strand
CACACACACATACGCAAAAAAAAATAAAGGTTTTTAATCCGTATTTCTCATTCATCATGGGCTTAATACAATATACAATTTTTTATATTCATATAGCGTAAATATGTATCTCTTTTTTCTTAAAAAAATCTCTCTGGATTACCTGGATTAGCATTTCCCCTACATGTTTTCTGCTTTCATTATAGCATCTAATGATTCGAGTTTTATTGAACTCCTTACAGTTTGTCTATCTCCATTGTCATATATACAAATGTATGTATATTTACAAATGAGAAAGGCATTAGATATTCAAAGCAATGTTTAAACTAGGCTAAGACTGGTGTAACGTGTCAAATCACTCTGAGTTCTTTGCGTCTGTTTGGTAGGGTTACTTATCTTTTTTGTTGTATTAAAATTAATAAAAACATCTAAAAATCTAGAACGTCATGCTAAAAATACAACCGCTCCTTTTACTAAGATAATGCTTTGTTGATATCGCATGATCATCTATACATTATACGAAAAGGATTCAATGGCAGCCAAGCCTACACGATTTCTGTTATATTATTATATGAAAATTCTTCGTGATAAACATATTATAAGAGTAGCTATTTAATGAAACGAATAGAAAGTCCGTATATCTCTACATACTCCCTTTGTGCGCTCTCCCTCAGATCGAATACTCACGACATGAGGAGTAGAACGTTGACATATACCATTTAAAAATAAGTGTCTCCTTTTCCTTAGAAATAAAGATATAAAAATAAGCTGGGGCTGTTTTTTGTCGCTTATATTTCATCAAAATACAAAAATGTTCCATAAATCCATTATTCTATCGCTCTTCTTTGCACTTATACTAGTGGTCCACGCAAATAATCAGTGCTCCTACGCTTGCAATAATCAAGGTGGATGTGACTCTGCTTGCGGTTCAGTAAATCAAAATGACGAATATTTAATGGGTGTTTGTCATGAGGGTCTATGTTTTTGCGGCTTTCTAAACATGAAATAATAATAGTCATTGTTATTGTTGTTGCTTATTTGTATCGAGTATTTCTTCTACTGTTTATTTATCAAAATAATAATAAAAACCTAATTTTTTTCGCTAAGCCACGCAAATTTGATAAAATAAATACACTCTGAGAGTACAATCAAAACAAATGTCTTTCAGAAAAATATTTAATAAGGTACCTTATTTGTTTGTTAAAAAAAAGGAATATATCAATTTACGGTTATTATATTTACCAGACCATAGGCACCCATGGTGGCTACTTTCACTGGTAAACTTGTTGTTTATCTTCCTTGTACGTTAAACTCACCTTCAAAAAAGCGATGAGGCACTAGCTGTCTTCATGTTGAAATATATAAAGAAATTCAAGCATGTCTCGGTTATTCGTACTCGAAATCCAGAGCTTTTAGCCAAGTGCGATGCACTCATTGATATTGGAGGTATATATAATCCTTCTCCTCATAGATACGACCATCACCAGATATTTATTAATAAAAAGTGGCATATTTATTTATCAACTGATAAATGGCTTCCTGGTTAGCTTGGATTTAAGGAGACTTTTTCAAAAGAATACAAAACAAAATTAAGTTCTGCTGGACTAATATACAAGTAAATGATTTCAGAAAATGAAATATGGAACCACTGTTAAGGACTTGTATACTGTACTAAAATAGACATTTTAGCAAAGAGATTATTTGGAATATATTTGGCGCAATTTCTCTCATGGAAATAGACTTGATTTTTGAAAAAGTTTACGAGGTAAAGAAAAATGTCAAAACTCCCATCTGATCATAATTTGGTAAAATATAATACCTTTAGAGATTCATTGAGTCGGTAGATGGAAACGACAATGGGATATTTCTTTACCTCCAAAGTGGTTCACCGCTTTATAGGGCGAGTCCTACCAATATCATGCCAAAAGTCCGTAGATTGAATCCCAAATGATACGAACAGTCTACAGATTTTGAATTCTATGCAAAATTCACTGAAGCATCTACAATGGCTGATGCTGAGTTTGTTTCCTATGTGCAAGAGTTGAGAGACTCATGGGTCCCAGCTCGTGGACTAGTATCAAGGGCTCTTGATAACCGCTACAATGTGGATGCATCTAGGCGTATTGTTTTATCGGACGCGCCTTGTCCCTGGAAATATCATTTAATAGATCTCGAGGAAAAGCAAGGGCTGATGGGAGACAAATCGATATCGTATGTTATACACCCCAATTCACTTTATAAGATGGTCTATTCTATTTCTGAAACACCAGGAAGTTATACAAAAAGGAAATATTAACCACCCCTCTTGAGAGGAGTGCCTGAGGAAGATTTAGCTCGTGTTTCTGGTATAGATAACTGTATACACGTTCATGAGACTGGGTTTCTTGGTGCCAGTAGAACTTTCGCAGGTGCTTGTAGAATGGCAGTAGCCGTTTTAAAAAAATAAATGTAATTTAGAAATAGACTTTTAAATATATACATATTGGTTCCTATTTTTAATCTACTCTCGCCTATAATAGTGTTAAAGTGTTAATGTTGGCAGAACACTAGATATACATTCAACATGATTGCGAATCCAGCGTTATTTTTTACGTAATGTAAGCCCTTGCCCGAATTGAATGCTTCGTTCTTAACTAACACTATTATTAATATATTATACCATTACATAATAAAGAAACTAAAGCACAGGGGCAGGTTTAAACGCAACGATAACAAATGATAATATACAAGTACATTTATTCAAACGAGGCCAGATAAAAATAGGTGTGGATGTAAAGTTATATATAATAGATAATAAGTCAAATCTTGTTTTCAATATTGAAATACCTTCCGAAATAACGTTGATAAGAGTAATAATAAATGTGAACAAAAAAAAAAAGAGGTATAGCAAATAAGAATAGGCTAGAATTGGAGAACAAAAAAAAACAATATAATTGATTTAAGAGAAAGGATTGGCGGCCAAGACACGAATTGTAGGAGGTGTTCTGGTCATCTCGGTAATGATGACAACCCGAATTTTATCCAATGCTTTGATTGTTTGATAACCTTGCTCTGTACTGTAAGCAGTGCTGTCAGAAAGTCTAGCACGTACGATGGATGCACGTCTATTAGTAGACCTTGTAGGCTCAGGGACACGAGCTAGAGGTGTAGAAACTGTCTTCTTTGGAACAACGGGGCCGTTAATGGCTTCCTTCACTGCAAGTTTACTAACAATAGACGAATCATCTTCTGTAGCAACAGGGTTTTTATAATCCTCTTGAACAGGGGAGGAAGCGTCATCTGACCCTTGATTCATTTCTTCCAATAATGCATCTTCGTCCATTTCGTCATCGTCTTCCTCATCAGACAAACTCCATTCACCCTGTTTTCCTGTTGAAGTATCAACTCCTTTTCTCCAAAACATGGTAAGTGTACCGTTCTGGGCACTATGATCGAATCTCCAGACTGGAAGACATGCAAGATGAATACGTCTTTCGAGGTTAAGCTCTGGAATGATTATATCAAAGAACTGATCAAATACAGAGATCACAATGGCTTCACGGAATACAACCGAAAGGTTTTTAGGTATAATAGATGTCTTTTGTTGTTGAAGGGATAATTTCTGAAGATGAATACCCAAAAATAACTGACTGCTTTGTTCACGGGCATAAATTGCTGCATTTTTCTTCACATTACAATGTTGAGCGAGTTTTTGGATTGTATCACGATCAAGAGGGAAGCGTTTTTCTATATAGAAAAAAAGACCAATTTGATTAAAATCTAGCTTTTCTTTTCCTTTTGTTTTACAAACCTTCCAAAATGGCGGCTTCAAGTTGACGATGAACGATAATATCTGAAAATCCCTTGCTTGGTGCTGTAAAGTGAGTATACAATGATGTGTTTAAAGCGTAATGGGAATATTTTGAAATATCAATGCTTCCAGCGCAGAAATACTTGGGAGGTTGCAATGTCTTTAATACAAGAACAGAGATAAGTTTACGAAGCTTGGGATCTTCAATGGTGCGAATGGAAGACTCCAGAGAACCAGCATTCGTTGCGTCGAGCTTAACGCCCAAATGGCGAGCAGTATAGTCGCAAAGTTCATTCTATCATCATCAAATAAATAACCCAATTATTTTTTTTTCTTTAAGAAAGTACTCACAATTTTGCTTTCGTAAGGTGATGCGTGTCTGCGTAACAGAGCATGGTTGGGAAAGTGATCAGCAATTTTTTGGGCTACACTGGTATTGGCCAATAATAGGAATTCATTTACAACGGTAGTCACGCTCTTCTTGCTGTTAATAGAAACAGTGATAGGTTCCTCTGTGTTTCCATCTTCGAATTCATATTTGAGTTCGTCACGCATCTGAGTAAATATTCCCTTTGTTTCTCTTTCACGACGAAGTTCACTGGCCAATGCATGGAGTTGAGTAACATCAGCTGATATTTGGGAGGACAAATTAGAACCAGAAATGTCTTTTAATGGCTGCTTGTCCAAAATATCTTGTGCGTCGTCAAATGTTAGTCTTGCAGACGATCTACAAAGGTACAAGAAAAAAACAATTTTTTTTCAAAGTTAAGGTTTAAGTGGTTCATTTTAATTTTTTTCGTTTTTTTGTCTTACCGGATAATGGTCTTTCCATACCAGGTATCCAAAATCTCACCCTTAGCATTCATCTTCCAAATAACAGAGAAGGTCAATCTAAATAGTAGTAGAATGGTTAGTTAATAGAAGCCCTCGTCTCTTTCTTATTCTTAGCCCCTCTCCTGGGCCCACGTACGTCTGTATGTATATTATTTTTACCTCGTTTCATTGGGCGTCAAATTAGTGACCTCCTTTGTCAATACTTCTGGCAACATAGGTACTGATGAATGCAACAACTCAACTCGAACTCCTCGTGCTCTGGCTTCCTTATCAAGAGCAGACTGTGACTTGATGAAATAAGTAACATCACTAATATGAACTCCCACTTCATAAACGTCGTCTTCCAGCTTTTTAATTGATAATGCATCATCAAGCACTGTGTGTAGCATAGATTGAAGTTATTTACGTTGTACAACTTGATGTTATCCCAAGCTTGTTTTACTTACCTTCAGAGTTTGCAGAATCAATAGTGAATGTAACACTATCCCTCAAATCACGGCGACTCTCATCGCCTACCATACTGAATGGTAAAGTGGGTAAACAGCTCATTACTGCTTCTGAGAATTCAGAATCAGTGACGTTGTTGTCAGCTAAAATAGCCTTCGTCTGAGTTGTAAGCTCGTACACAGAGCCAAGTTCCCGCTCTAAAGTACCAAAAGGATGAAGAGAGGTGATTGGCCATCTTTTCATTGAACCCTAATAATTATAAATGAAATGATATTAATGAATATAAATAACGACTATCCTAATATAGAATATATACCACAAAAAGGCGAGTGTTGTAAGCTTCACTATTGTCAACAAAGTCCTTTGGTGCCTGTTCAATAGGAATGGCAATCAAAGGAACACGTTTATCAGTTGATTTAAACCAAACAATTCTTGGTGCAGCTTTCTTTGGCAAATCGCTTGATCCATGGATTGATTTTCTTGCTTCTTCTGCAGCCTTTTCTTCTTCTGCACGCTTGTTATTAGGTCTCATCAAAGTTAAAGTACTAAAAAAAATAACGTCAGAACAATTTAATGATACACGGTGGTAACCTCCTCCCTTCCTTTGACACTTACCCAGAGAAAACTTGATTTTGAGCTCTTTCCAAAATGGCAACAACAACACCAGCATATTTAGGTTTAACAACATCAATATCATCATCACCTCCAAATATGACCTCGTTCTCATCCTCTTCATCAGGCAAACGTACTTTTGTTTGGCCACCGTTACGGGCAAGTTTTGCCTCCTCTTTTTCCTTTTTTTCACGCATCACTTTATCCACATCGGCTAAGCGAACAGCCACAACATCACCTTCGAGAGCTCTGTTACGATCACGAGAGCCACAAACATAAATATCTGCATCTAATTCTTCACAATAAACATAAGCATCACTTCTGTTGCGCTTATTGACGCGTAAGGTGCCTTTAACAAGCTGACGCACGCGGAATAAAGGTGGTAAAGCAGAAAAGGGCAAATGAGCGACAAATAAGGGACGGCGTTGGTGTGGATTGGCATCGTCTCTTGAGAAGTTGACACGAGTAGGCGTAAATGGAACAAGGTTAAAGTTGCCTTTGAGGGGACTTGATGGTGCTGAGAATGGAACGTTGCTGCTTGCAGTTGCTCTCCAATCCATATCCAGGTTGCGAGATGAGCGACGCTGATGACCACCAGCAGAGAGTCGTCGATCCTGTGTATAGTCTTCGACAGGGTTGAAGCTGTTTGCGGCAGATACATTCAAGGGTTTGTTGAACGTTATGCGTCTATGACCACCCATCACACCATCATTTTCAACCACTGCATTTTCGCTCAAAGTAGGGAGCTGAAGTGAAGTGCGTCGAGATATTCCAGAGGAGACGCTCTTATTGACAACCACTGGGCTTGGATCAAAACTACCAGATGATTCAGAATAGCGTCTAGGAAGTTGGCGAGAGTGGAAATCCAGTGATCGTCTGTTACCGTCCTCTTTTTTGTTATTGAGTTGAAAAGTTCCCATCAACTTTGCCTCAGCCTCAGCAAGAGCTTCGTCTCTGGAGAGACCGTTTGTGCTGTCTCTTCTTACATAACTTGATACACTTTGGGAGCGTTTTGAACGGCGTCTGTTGCTATCAAACGAATTATTCTTCCCATCGGAAAATGCCCGAAGGTCTTGCACAGTATTTTGGGTTACAGTCTGCATATCGGAGCCGTTGTTGTACGACATTCGTTTATTAGTGGTGACCTGATGATGTCTTGTTCCTCCGCTCACAAGAGCTGACATACTCTGTTGCTTTCGATGTCCAAAAGATCTGCCATTACCGCCACTGTTGCTCATCCGATCATCCTTTGAAAGAGGGTGGCTACCACTTGTACCATTTGCATTGATAATGGGTGGTAAGTTCTTCAAAGTGTTGATCATTTCCTGCAAAGAGTCTACCGTTCCTTTTTCCTTTTTCTTTCTTTGAGCGTCTTCCTCCTCCATCAGCGTCTGCAACCCAAAATTTCGACGTCCACCTTGATTGGATATGAATTCAGATGCACTGGCTGATCGAGAACGCTGATGGCCACGGTTCTGAGTCTGCTGCTGCTGCTGCGAGACGAGTGGTCGCGAACGTGAAGGCTCAAGAGGACCGACTGGTTGGAAAGAGCGTCTTTTATCAGGCACAGGTGCACTTTCTCTATGGGAAGGAAACTAAAAAAAAAAACAAAAAAACAAAGATTTACTATGTTATCTATGTAATTTTCTCCCACGCATTTAACTTACCTTTTTCTCAACAGGAGTATCAAACAGTCCTCGAGTGCTTTCAGGGGCAGTTTGCTGTTCCAGCGTTTCAAGATTGTTCTCCATCACGCCTTAAAATAATATAATAAAATGATTGGAGTTTTGCTTTTTATTAGGTCAAGAACCAAATAACTGACTTTCTTAAAGAGAGAAGGAATGAAAAAAAAGAGGAAAAAAAATAAAAAGTAAAGAAAAGAAAAAAAAAAAGAAGGCTAAAACAAAAGAGATAAAATACGATGAAAATCTAAATTGGATTGAGGAAAAGAAGAACGAGGTGTTGAGTTCTAAATGCGGGAATCGCCCAAATGCCTTCCAGCATTATGTTGCACAACAAAATAGCTTGAAAAAAATAGTTATCATAACAAAAAGACATTTTATTTCTCAGCTTGCTTCTTGCTGTTTATTGCTATATAATGTCGCTTCTTGGATGCTATCCTTGGCATTTGAACATTTATATTTATACATAAAACATAGAGAATTGTACATTTCTGCTATTCTTAATTAAACAAATGAACTTATATACACACAATATACATGATTAACACACATGACTGTTAATATATTACGAAATCTTATCTTTTTTATTTTATTCTGTTTACATACAAAAAATACATCTAAAGTTTAGCTGACTCCACAGCCTTTCTTCCCATCTTGTTTGCCAAAGCACCAACACCAAACAAGGCAGTTGAGATCCACACCTTGACGGTAATACTACCATTCTTATTGGCAAAGGTATGGCGACCAACATCCACCAGAGACTTATGACTAGTGAATTGGAAAGTACCGAGAGATTTGCGCATAACCTGGGTTCTGGATGCACCCTTTCTACGTCCAAGACGGCCTGATACTTGATATTTAATACCTTGAATGGCAGAGGTGATTTGTCCATTTGAAACCTGAGGTAACAAGCTGTTCCATTGTACACCAAAAGGCATGTTGTGTGCAAGTGGTGGCTTTACCATGGGAACACCCTTCATAAATTTACGGGTCAGCTGAGACCACCCAACACGCTGCGAGTTGATTGTTAAATATTGGGCAAGAATCTCTGCATTCATGTAAGGATAATGCACTTTGACAAAGCGTAAATCGACATATTTGTTGGGATAAAGGGAGCTAATGAGCTTTTCGAGAGGTTCTAATCTGAATTCAGCTGCATTGACAAGAGGATCTGTGTAATAAAATAGTTGAATCGTAACTTTTGAAGGTGAATGTTTGAAGGCAGGGGTAGATGTCAAGTGATTTTGGAAGAAATGCTTCAAAGCAGCCTTGCTGGCTCCGTCCTTTTCCCACATCATATTGTTGCGTGCATTGCGAGAAAAGCAGTAGACGGAGGTGTTCCAGTCTTGTTTTCCTTTCAAGCTGAGGGCTTTGATGCTTTTTGACATGTTCCTTAATTCAAGTAAAAAAATATGTGCAAAAAAAAATCTGACCCGCTTCCCCCAGCACATCAAGGGGATATAATATTTAACAGTCACAACATCGGCTCATTTGATTGGCTGAGAATTGAGCATTATGGATCGAGCAAATCATTCAAAATTGGATTGTAAGCATAACTTCAAACCAGAAGTTTATATATCATAAACATAACCATAAAACATCCCCTTCTAGAATATATTGTGTATTATTTGAGATGTTTTTTTTTAAATCATTTATATTACTAAACTACTTTACAAAAAGTCGAATTTTATTGGTATATCTTTATAAAAGAGTATCCATTTATTTGCTTTTTTTAATCAAAGATAAATATGTACCGCCAAAAATAACGTCATTAACAGAACCACATATCAACTTTATACATGTGCTGTCTGTGATATTTTCCCTTGGGATGGGTGAAATATAATCTTCGTATTTTTGTTGTCCCATACACGGCAGTCGATTAGACATGTTGTAGTAACGAGTTATATTGTCATTTAATGTTGTAACTGAAAGGTTGAAACCAAGAAGTCCGTGGATACCAATATCCAACTTGGTGAAGTGATGATTTGGAAACTCGTAAACTTCATTCCCATCAAGAAATTTGCGTATAGATAATGATTTCAAGCAAGGAAAGCAGCTTGTAATAAAGGTGACCATTCGTGAACTTGTTTTGTTGTGATTGATCGCCAACTTCTTGATTGAGAATTTCTGGGTCATTGCTTGGGAATCGATTTCTACTTGATATCCTCTGATGTCTACTGATTTTACAGTTTCAGGGCAGAATTGAAAAATATCTGAGACTTTGGCACTGTCCTGACTGTCTGTTTTGAGTGAAAGAGCTTCAAGTTTTTCCAGTTCTTCTAACCATGCGTGAGAAAAAACGTATTCCATGTCTATATCAAGCTTTTTGATATATTTGCACTGGTTTGATCTAATTAAAGAGCCAACAAGTTCAGAGGTACCTCCCGACAACTTCAAGTTTTTGATTTTGCAACCAGACTTATCCAGGATATGAAATAAAGACAAATCAAATTGTCCGGATGCGAGGTCCAAAGATGTTAAATGTGAATTCCGATGCTGTCGTAACACTTCTGGTTCATGTCTGTATAAGGGCCTAGAATTACCGAAATGAAATTGTTGCAGATTAGGATATTTTTCATCAATGTAGTAAAGCCACTTGCTAGTATCACTGGGTCTATCAATCGATACTTGTAAATATAACTTTGTAATCGAAGGAGATGGCTGAATATTTCCAAAAATTACATCGTCACCGCTATGCTCAATGCATCGTAGACTGAGAGACTTTAATGATGGTATGTTGTTATGAATTGTTTCACAATGTTTTGGTGTGATGAGTTGGCTCCAGAGTTCTAAACTTTCTAATACAGGCATATTTATTAAAAGAGAACAGAGAACATCCGGGTTTGTTCCGGAAAAAAAGCTTAATAGTTGTAATTTTAGAGAGACGAGATGAGAGCACAATCCAAACTTTGCTAACGAGCATGTCATAATTGCTGTACCATATTCGCAAATTGATTCAACTCTACTTGGCATTGGTATTGGTTCAGACGTTTCGATGAAACTGTGGTCTTCCAAGGCTTTTGGGCGAAAGGGTTTAAATTCTATTTCCCGAAGATTAAGAAAAACATGTAAAATTTGGTTGATAGTAAAATCAGAGGATAACCGTGGGGGCAATGAATCCAGCAATAGTAAATTGTCGCCTTCTTCAAAGCTACCGTGTAGTTTTAAATATTGTACCTGGCTGCCTATAGACGGTGATTTGTTGATCATTTCAATAATATTACAAAATGCTTTTGTACAACTACAATCTACAGTGTGAAATAAACTGCGAGCGGATATAACCTCTTTCCATTGGCGACAAACTAACATGGACTCTTGTTTTTGTATGATTGATAAGTGAATAAAGATTCTGTGTAAAATTTCTCTTGGTAATTTATCCATAATGCAAGTATTTAATATTAAATAATGAAAAAGAAAAAAGAAAGAAATAAACTTTAATCGATGGACAGGAATTAAAAAATTTAAAAAAAGTTGTCAATGAAACATCATTTTTGGTTAAAGAAATCAAGGTTATTTTCCTCAATTGATCATAGCATAACAAAAATTCTGATGAATATCATAAATTTCAAGTCAAAGTTAAACCGAATCCATAGGAGATAACCGAGACACAATACAACTATACCTCTATTTTCATCAAAATATTAATTTATGAAAGTAGAGTAAAATATAGTTATTTGCTAATGAATAAAGATGTTAAATTATATTAGATGTGGTATAGGAACAAATATAATGCTGATTTTTAGCATCAGATGTGAAAGTAGTCTCTTTTCAACCAATGCTCATAAATAAGAGCCAAAAGTTCAAGGAAGCTGACCACAGCTATTGCGTGCGCGTAGGATCACGTGATTTTGAAAAATATAAAATACTATTTTTCCAACTAAATTTAAAAAGCAGATTTGGCCGAGTGGTCTAAGGCGATACGTTCAGGTCGTATTCACGCAAGTGGCGCGAGTTCAAATCT
>VCJC01002081.1:39934-51201 GCA_024140195.1 Backusella luteola | reverse complement strand
TGAAGCGAATACCTAAAATAGTCGCTCCTGAACTTTGTAGAGTAATTTGTCTAGTTTGAACATCATTATGTCAGTTTGTTCCTTTTGAAAATTTGACAATGGATATCACTTATCCATAAATAGCAGAATCTGAGCTATAAAAAATAAATCGGTTATTCTGTTACTATTTCAATTTTTGACAGATTGACAAAGTCATGCATTGTTCTTATTTAGTGCTATTCTGTTAAAATCGACATTGCACAAACTTCCTTTGTCAAATTTCATGATTTTGTTATTAAGTGACAGATGTTTTTTCCTCAGGTGATAATTCAAGAATCTGTTGCAGGATGTTTTGCTGTTCTTGCACTTGAGTTTGCAAAGTAGAAAATTATTCATCTGAAAAAGGCATGATATCGAATGGAGGATGATTCAAATAAAGTGGTAATGACCGAAGGATAAAAAGAAGATCAAAAATTATATTATTATTTACATTAGATATTTAAGAAAAAAAAAATATATATACATATAACTAAATTAAGATTCAATATTTAATAAAAGAAGATTAAAGCACTTTATATTTCTTTTCTATTCCGACAGTCTCAAACAATTCTAGAGAGAATTGTTTTCGACCTTGAATTCCAATTTTTATCACTGACGACCAATTAGGAAATCCGATCTAAACATTTGTTTTATATTTTCTCCTCATTTTTGGATTATTATGATCCCCCTCTTTTTCAACTTTTCTATTTCTTTATTTTATTGATAACTATATAGTCATTTATTGTTTAACCAACGTCATTTTGGTAATGAACTTCTTATTGTTTTATTGATAATGTATTAACTGGTTTTTGTAGTAAATTTAATAAAGTCATAGTTTATATTTCAGCCTGGAATAACATCCTATTGGCTCATTTGATATTTATTTTTTTAATATGCAAAATTTCAGATACAAATTCAAGATCATAATCTTTGATAGTATTTTTACAAGGTTATGTTCTTGTCCATCATAACAAAGGCAATGAGAAGCTCCACCTATAAAGACGAACCTTATCATGGTTTTATTCTTCGAACACTTCCAAAATTAAGGTTGTTTTACCGAAATGGCTAAACAATAAACCACCCTCTCCGCTTTACATTTAAAAAAAAAAGGCAATTCATTATGTAGGAAAAAAGATATTTGAATGGTTAAGATGAGCCTTCTTATCTAAGAGTTTTAAAACTTTATTCAAAAATAGAAACAATGCAATTATTGAGATGGAGGGGCTTCGCCTCTATATTTCTCCATGCGGTCCCACCAATCTCTGATAGCAGAGTCATCAAAAGCGTTCAATACAACTTGCTCGAATTGCTCTGGACGAAGAGCTGCTAAAAGCATGAAATGAGAAGCCAAAGCAACATCTGCCCATCCGACTTTTTTATACATAAAAGGTGTGTTAGTAAAATTGATTGACATTTTTAATATATTCAATTCTTACCTTTGTCACCTGTCACAAAAGGATACTGCATCAACACAGTGTGAACTGGCTTCATGTTCTCTTTAAGAGGTTCATAAAGAACGGTTTCATCGCCAGCAAACTCTTCCAAAGTGATACCGAATCTTCCTTCGCGGTTGTCACGATGCCACTTTTGGATTTCTGGGGAACCACAGTTTTCTTGAATGTGGAGAATTGTCATTTTGTAAAGAATGGGAGCAATCTTGGCAGCACTGAATTCTTCAAAGGCTTTATGGACACCAATGGTACCATGGAACAAGCTTGGTGTATCTGGGTAAGTCTCTTCGAGATACTTTGCGATTTCCCAAGAGTCTTGAACGACTTTACCATCATGAGCAACATCTTCAATGATGGGGACGGTGGGGCGTGCGCCAGTCTTGCTATGTATTTACGCGTAAATATATCATGCAGTTGTTTCATCAGATAGTAAATACTATTAAAATGGGTGGACTTACGTCTTGGAGGAAACGGTATCATGAAGGTTATGGAAACCAACCCATTCGGTGTCATAAGGTATTTGCTATATATCAAAGTGTTTAGTACATGTAAAAAATGAAATCACGATAAAAGTCATACTTTGACGTTCAAAGCAAAACGCGTTTTGCAGGTATTTGGTGACCAAATTAGGCCTTTTGGGTTTATTTCAAGATCGTAGAATTTGACTTGTGCCATGGGAATTGTGCAACTTGGTAAAAGTGTAAAGAAAAAAAAGATTTTGCCTCCACCAGTTTGAAGACAAATTTTTCAAATTAGGATCGATTTTTTTTATTAGCCCCTCCTAAGTCAAGGTCATCCCAAAAGTAGGGGAGATCGCCAAAACCATGAATTATTCTCAGTTATCCAAGACTTTTATTATAATAAAATAACGCGTCTCTGTTTAAGCACTTGTTCAAGTTTGTTCAATCGAGTTGTTACACTCCATATCCTTAGCAGTCCCAAAGGACGACGTAGTCATTTGGACAGTCCTCTTACCTTTTTGCACCTTCTTACAAGTACTCATTTTCCATACAGCAACATTCAATATACAACTAACTTCAATGTTAAAGAAGCTGAATGGCTTGAATTTGCAAAGAAAAAAAATCCCAGATAAAGCCACGTTCATGCCAAACATGAACGAAAGCAATAACGTAACTGTATTGTATCTGGTAAATAGAGTACTAAAAACTATTTTATTTTATATTATACATGAAAGGCTCGACCACCATCTGTCAGCCCTCCATCTCTAAATATCATTGACAAGTACCTATCATCCGTTTCTTTTCAGGCTCAACGTAAGTTGTGAATCTTTTAAAATATAACATAAAATTGATTAACATTCTCTGCGGATAATGCATTATCATTAATTCTTAGATTAACCCCACATGTTTTATTAATTAACATTGTTTTCCAGAAAACGTATTGATTGTCAACCATAACACGTTGCAAGTCAAAGTTGCCGACTTTGGTTTGGAAACATTTGGAGCTTGGGTGCTATGTTTTATGCCTGCTTGGGCGCCAACACCCCCTGAAGGATCAAATCCTTCAAGGAGAGTATGCCTTTAATAAAATACTAAACTTTATAACTTAAAAACTGCTGGCTGGAACATCTGTCTCCATTAAAAATAAAAATAATGGTTAATTGGAATGTTGCTAACCCCATGCTTATACATATAATACTGGCTCATTGATTGATAAGAAATGAGCGTAATCTGCGTATAATTGAGTAATTATGATAGTTTATTGTTATTCACACGAGAAACATACAAAATAATAGAAAACCTGGTTTTGATTGTTATATACAACTGAGTTTCGGTTTTTTTCTCTCTTTATTATTTATCACAACAACGGGAAACGTTGTTTATCTCTTTCTTTCTAGTTCTCACACCTCAATATGGTCAACAAAAAACGTACCTCTTTATTCCCAATTGAAATGGCTTCAGTTATCCTAAAATATGGTAAGATACATTGGCCGTATAGCTTATACACTTATAATAGTCATACTTATTCACTTTTAATAGAAAATTATAATTCCAGTTCTTTTATTCGTGACAACAATGAAAATGACTCCATAAACGGAAATCCACAGAAAATCACTCTATTTGAAACCACATCGCTTGGCTTTTTAAAAAATGTAAGAACACTATCAAACTCATTTACAAGCACTTTTTTTTCTGAAGGGCATAAGTTTGTATTGACATCCTTCAAATTTTATTTGTAGTGCACGTACAGATACCCTTTCTCCAAAGCGTCTTCTCTAATATGAATTCACTCCTCAGCGAGGTTCTGATCAGTCTATTTCAACATGTACATATCACAGAGAAGCTTGGATACTCTCTTATTTGCAAGAAATAGTACAATTTGCTTAGCTCTGGTTATGTCATCGAGACAGTGCCGTTTGTCGAGCCAGGTCAACTCAGATCTGCATTCAAAAAAAAAACAGATAATAAGCAGCAGGTCGGAAACAAGTGTAAACGATTAACACTTAATGGTGGTGCTGGTAAGATGAAAACGTTTAATTTTATCAAATGACGAACTAACTAAATAAACAAATTTAGGGAGGGGGAGGCTCGTCTACTAAATCCAAGAAAACAAAGCTGACTGGTGTCCAGCTGATAGGATCATCCAATACTGAATGGCACCAATAATTCGGAATTGGCTGGAACCTTAAAAAACGTACTTGCTTTGATTGACCTAACAATGGAAGTAGAAAACATGAAGCTTTCACAACTGGGTGCTATCCACACCAACACCCCGAATCTCTCATTTTTCAATATTTTACATGGAGCAAGAGGCATCACTAGAAGCGACATTGACTTCAAAAAAAAAAAGTACCAGCTACTGGTTTACGAAAGCTCTATGTTATCATGGCCTCCCAACATGAGGAATAACGTGGCCAAGTATTCTTGGTTATGATATATAGAGATGTAAGTTGCAGATGGAGGCGGACTTATATTTTTAGAAAAAAATCACATTGTTTGGCTTGTTGCAAAAGGTAAGAATAATATCAAACTCATTTACAAAAAAAATCGAATGAAAGAAGTTTACATTGACATAACTTTAATTTAACTTGATTTAATTTGTAGCACAAGTACAGATATACTCTTTTTTTTTCAACGCGTTTGCGTCAAGATGGATTCATTGCCTATAGAAGTGTTGATCAGTGTAATTAAAAAATCTTCACCTCAAAGAAAAACTCGAGTGTTCCCTTGTGTGTAAAAAGTGGTCGGATGTCTTAAACTCCGGTTACATATATGAAACCATCCCAGATCCAATCTCAGCCCAATTGCAGTGGTATTTGACAAAATCAAAATCAAACCAGCGCATTGCAACAAGCTGTCATCGATTCGTCTTTGGTAAAGATAGCCTCGCTCAAACCATTGCTATTGGCCAATTGGCGACAAAGCTTCCTAATCTGCGACTTATTGAATATCAAAACAACATGATGTGTACCGCTAGCAATATTGACGATCCATTTCAAGGATGGAAGGACCACCTGGAGATTTTATATGACAAAAACTGGTCTACGCATCTCACTCCTAAAGTACTCTAATCTGGTACTTTCAATTGGTCTCAGAAACTTATCAATCAGTGCAAATGGCATCGGCTACCCTCCTACCATCATTGAAATACAAAATACCGCCAATCTGAAATTATTAAAAGGTCATATCGACTGCTCAAGAGAGGCAGACAAAAAAAAATCCCAAGTCACCGATTATACTGGTATCATGTACGAATTACATCAATAGAGAAGTAGCGGGGAGCTTAAAACCAAGCAGAATCGAAGGATACTTGTCTTACTGCTGTGACCCTTGGGCAGAAAAGTGCTTTATCTTTTCACAGGATCACTTATCATAAATCATTACCCCAATACTAATGAGGTTTATTTACCATAGCATGTATTACAATCATTTGAGTACATCCCAGCACATCAACCCCGAAGCACAATAGTTTGTAAAATCACTACAACACAGATGACTCAAAGTTATCAACCACTCATCCAACCAAGCACCACTTTCCTTTGTATAAGCTAACAAGTAACAAATAAGCAGGATCTCTTTTTGAAAAAAGGATTGATGAACGGAAATGATAATGAGGACGAGATATATTTGTTTAAATCAGAGTGTAAAGATGTTAGAGATGTGTTTGTATGTGGTTTTATGTTGTTATAAACACATGTTTATATATTTTTAATGCATTTAATAATTAACTATTCAATAAACAATGGTGTTGATTACCCAATTTATATATAAAGAAAAGCAAACCTCCACGTAGAATCCAATCTGGATAACTATGATTATTTTATTCCGTGTTTATACTCTATAAGAAAAACGTTATTTAAATGAAGTATTAAAAGACTATAGCAGGATTGGGTAAGTTTCTACTTTATCACTTGCAAAAATGCAATAAAGTATTTTAGAAAAATGTAGATCAATGGCTTGCTTTCAGTAAATATTATCAACGAATACAGATATTCAAACATGCTATTAATGATAGAAGTGTTGAACATACAAGAGTATATGCTAAGTATTAAGGCTGTTGAATATTTTAGTAATGGGAGATGTTTTAAATTTCAAAATAAAGATAAAGTAGTGTTATAATTATCTAATTGAATGGTCCATCAATGCAACATTTAGTATCATTAATCATATTCATTTATTTTCTTTTTGCAAAGTGAATGATAGAGATAAAGCACCTTTTATCTTTGGTTTTTAGACAATCAAGTTTGTTATGTACTTTAATTCAATGATGTGTGTTGCGCGGATACTATATCTACTCGTCCTTCATCTCAAGTGCAAATTGTCTAAACTTTGAAACGACTTCACCTTCATATTTTCTTTTTTCGTTACGAACATAATCCAACATTGAACGCTTTTCTGTAGCTGAAATCACCTGATTTTCTTTTCGAATTCGTACTGCATTCATGCGTCGATGTCTAAAAATGATGAATTAAGAGAGGTTTTATTTTAAAATAGAGGTGTATTTACCTGATGCCACTCATAATATAACCTAGTCTTTCAAAGTTTGCAATTTCATCACCACTTAGGCCAATTTCACCACGGCGTGGGATGCGCTTGCCTTGTTGGACATAGGAAGCCATAGCAGAGCCTTCGCCTGGAAGTAGAGAAATACCATAACTGGTATTAAGCCATAAATATTACGTAAGGGTTGTACTTAATGACATGTAATCATAAAGATAACATACTCTTCTTTATCAGGTACTTCATTTTCGGGTAAAGGGAACGGCCCAATGGGTGGGCCATCATCCGAAATTTCCACTAGATAGGAATTGACAGATACATAAATACAATAATATACTATGTAAGAAATATAAAAGAAAATAAAAACCATCGTGCAATCAAAAAAAAAAGAAGTTATATATACAGACCATGCTTTTCTTCCCAGAATTCCTGGTAAGCATCAATTTGAGATACATCTATTTCCAAAAGAGGTTTCTTTAACTCCCTTTCATGCTTCTTAGTGTCCCTTCTTTTGTGATGGACTCTTATCTTCTTCTTTTTGACACGATGTTTTCTATCATCCTTATGCTTTTTTGCAGGACGACATTCAGATGAAGTCGGGGTGGCGACAGTTGACTTTTTCTTATGACGGCGACGACTCACCATTTTGTTTGAAAGATATAAAACCAATCAAAAGTATGAAAGGATAAAAAAGAAGAGAAACGAATTGAAAGTCATATTTATCTTATGAATAAGTGATGAGTGACGTAGAAATTCCTTCATTTGGAGGACTACAGTTCATTATCAACACTTTAGAAAATCGTTTCAACTTCCTGAAAAGGAAACTGGATATGGACGATATAAGATGGAACTGAAGTACGATTGGGTGAGTAGGATTATATGTAGAAACAAACATGCACACATGTATATAACGAACAAGTAACATTGATAAAGTAGTTGACATTTTTTCTTTTAGTATTTGAGCTCAAGTCAGAAGTTGTTCTTATTCTATAATATAATTCAGCACAGTGTCTAGGAAGCTTAAAGAGTAAAAGTCCCAGATACTACGCTAATGCTTTATGGAGTTGAAAGTTTTCTTTGATAATAGATATAGACCATGTCAAAGTAACATATGCAGTTTTTTTTTCTTTTTTTTTTGTGCTGCCCCTCAGGACCAAAGAATTACCTCCAGGTATACAAGTATAATGAGCAAGCCTCTATTAAAAATATTTATTTCTGTCAAAATTTGATGTATGGAACATTTTTTTTGAGCAAGAAATGAGCGACTCTTTTATTAAGCAAGACATGCATTGGCATTCAGCCTCTTTAAGACAGTTCATTTGACTTCACTAAAGCCAAACAAAACAAGATGATCCATCTAGAATAAGCTCTATTTTGTTTGCGCTTCATTCAACCTTGGAAAACTAGTTCAATCATTTCAAATCACGTACATAAATAAAATGAAGCCCCGCTGTTCTCCTATTTATTAAAGCGTGAGCCTAGTTTCCTTTTTCTCTCTTCTTTCAGCGTCATCATGTCCTTCCAAGCAAGCGCATTTGCTTTTCTATTTCCAGGCAGTGCCTTGACAAACTCACTGTTGGCAACTGCCTACATCTCGATCTTCCCCAACTTATTATTATACTTTGTTCCTCCTGATATCGATACCGGTTCTTTGAACACACTTGTCAGTTTTGCTGTTGGTAATATAATGAAATAAACACTACAGATGACATGTAGGCCTCATCTCACTCGACTAAATTAGGTGGTCTTCTTGGTGATGTATTCCTTCATTTACTTCCCCACGCGTTCTTGGGCGAACACGCCGAAGAGAACGCGGTCGTCACCGTCAACAACCAAAAGAACGTCTTGATTGGATTGGGTATCTTTACTGGACTTTTCTTCTTCTTTTTCATGGATAAGATGATGCGTGTGTTCAATGGAGGCAGTGGTGGTCATAGCCACAGCCATGGTGATACAGCACATGCCACCTCTACTGCCGTTGACAGCAAGAAGAATGATGATGGTTTGCGTCAACGCAAGGGCGCCGAAGAGGAACACAAGCACGAGGAAAAGCCAAAGGCCGAGGACAGTGGTATTAAATTGAGTGCCTATCTTAATCTTTTGGCTGATTTCACACACAACATGACTGATGGATTGGCCATGGCTGCCTCGTTTTATGCCTCGCCTGCTGTTGGTGCTACCACCGCTGTCGCTGTCTTTTTCCACGAAATCCCTCATGAAGTAGGCGACTATGCCATTTTGATCCAATCCGGTTTCAGCAAGCAAAAGGCCATGATGGCCCAATTCACCACTGCCATTGGTGCCTTTTTGGGTACCATCATCGGTATCATGATTGAAGAAGCCAGTCTTACCAGCAGCAAAGAGGCTGAAGCGACAGGCGACGTTGTGGGTTTAATGGGCACCGATCTTCGTTGGGGCGATCTTGTTATTCCTTTCGCTGCCGGTGGTTTCCTTTACATTGCCACTGTTGGTGTTATTCCCGAATTGTTGGAGGTCACTGGTAAATTCAAGAAGGACAGAACCCAGGCTTTGACAGAATTCTTTGCCATGTTTGTAGGTTTGGGAATGATGCTTTTCATTGCTTGGAATGATATTCCTGCATAAAAAGAGATGAATAAAATAAAAAACTTACTTTTGATAAGTGTACAAGCGGCTTATTTATTATTATTACTATTATTATTATTATTATTACTAAATTATAGCTTTTATAAGAAAAAAAAAAGAGAATAAGGGGAAGAGAGAGAGAGAGAGAGAGAGAGAGAGAGAGAAAACAAATAAACAAAAGCAAGCAACATTCTTTTACATGATACAACAGTCCGACATGTCTTTCTGAACAACTCTTTTGATTATTGGCCAGTCACTACGACAAGCAGCAAACTCAAAAAGATCCTCGACTCTCATCAAACCATGATAACGTTCTAAATCATGGATCAGTGACTTGATGTCTGCTGCAGATTCAATGATATAAAGATTGGCTAGTGATTTCAGTGCCAAAAAGTAGGGTGTGATTGTCTTTTGTCGAAGTGTTAGGATGAAATCATAGTAGGCATTCATATCACTAATAAATGGAATGGTTAACAACTGCCACCATCTCTCTATTTTATGCATCTTACCAAATGTATCTGAAGCCACCTGTTTCATTGACAGTTTGTGCTTTTAGATGCTTACAAAGAGTTCTAAAGCAATCATAGTTAGTTCAGGAACCTCCTAACGGTAACAAAAAGGACTTACTCAAAGAATCTTCTTCCAATTTCACTAAAGAACAAATCCATTGTACCCTTTTCAGCCGCGCCCACCAACATGGATGTGTTCGACTTCAAGCACTTCAAAGCATCCTGACACGCCTTTGTTGGTTTCAAATCTGCCATCATGCCGGTTGTGGGATTGTAATCACTGCTCTTTTGTTCGCTTGTCAATATAAAATCAACTTGTGATACCAATACTTGGATGCCACCATCCATACCACGGGCAACACAGTCGTCTAGTAAGCGTTCAAATGTCTTTTTTTCCTTGTTTACTTCGTTTATAAAGTCTAGTTTATCTACATGTTTTGACTATTTCCGCGTTAGTATACAGTATAAAGCTGGAATATAAGGTGTATATATTTACAATTTCTTCGTCGTAATAAAGCTGCACCATTTGTTGGATAAGATCAGCAACATGGACAAGTTCGAAGAATTCGGTGAGTGGTGGTAAATCTTCGTTGATGGTATCGGTACTGGGTTTGTAAGATGATAAACGTTTTGATGCACTATTTTTAAGGAAAAATAGAGATGGATTAGATTTATTTATTTTTTCATCATGATTCTTATAAGATTATATTACCTATCAAAACCTGGTTCTATATGTGTAGATCCCAATGTCTTTAGGAACTGGATAAAGATTTGTTCATATGTTTTTTGACTTTAAAAACATAGACATTAGCAAAAGCATATAAAACATTATAACCAGTCTCATATATACTTACATATCAGACTTCATACGACCAGGGAATCCGACCTCAATAAACTGCTGTACTCTATGTTCGGACTCCTTATTGATATGGATCAACTGTAAAGAAGTCTCGAGGGAGATGTAGTTTTGAAGCATATCCAATTCCTGTCTTGCAAACTCCAATTGCACCTTCACATCCTTACCATCCATTGAGACTGTGGTATCAATAGAAGATGTTGTTGAGGAACGGTTGATGGAAGCAGACACTTTGGGTGTTGCGGGTGGAGTTGATTGGTTGATGGGTGAATCCGACGATGCCCTGGATCCTCTCTTGTCCTGTCGGTTTGAAGACATGCTAGCTCTTTGGAATGGTGATGCAATGGTAGTGGCTGCTGTTGAAACAAGATCCACTGGTAGTGCCAATACTTTTTTGAATGCGGTTAAATAATTTCTATGATTTAGGGTTAAATCATTTCACCGTGTTTCCTTGGTTTTAACAGTGGATTTTACCTTTTAAAGGTCTCACGTGATTGGTTTGTTAAACGTGCAGAGGCATCTGATTTGACGGATGAACGATTGCTCTATGATGTCCAAAGTCAGATTATACATTCTATCACTCTCTAATATTATGCTTTTTACCCATTCGTTAATATATTGCTTTGTGATATTTTCTGCATATGTGCTTTCCTCATAAAGATAATCATCCAAAAATGGTAAGAATAGTTTGAATAGCAAGTTAACACCCCGATCCTTCTCGATACTTTTTGGCAATTCATCACTCGTCAAGACATCCACTACTTTTCTTGTGGAACTCAACACTGTCGACATTGTACGCAGATAGAGATGAGTGCTCATTCCCATAGCTCTACCTAATAATTGAGAAACAAATTCTGCAATCTAATAA